>NW_004624740.1:6861663-6878617 GCF_000247695.1 Heterocephalus glaber | reverse complement strand
GAGGCAGCGGCTCGCGTGGCCGGAGCACGCAGGGACGGGGTTGCGACCGCGCGCGGTGGAGGCGGCGGGATGCGGGCGGCGCGCGGCAGATCCTCAGGGCCCGGTCGCCGCGCCAGCGTCTGGCCAGCCCGGGCGCGCCGGCCGCTATATAGCAGCCGGGTGGCCGAGGACACGCCCCGGAACGGCGCGCCCGGGAGGGGGGGGCGGCGCAGGCAGGGCCCGTGCGCGAGGGCCGAGTGCGGGGGCGCGCACGGCGCGGGTCCCGGGGCACCTGCTCCCTGAGCGCCCGCGCCCGGAGCCCGGGGAATCGCGGCTCCTGTGGTTCCCCGGCACCTCCTGCGCCCCGGGCACCTCAGTGCCTGCGGTGATCCCGGCCGCTCCCAGCCACTTGGCGCCACCCCTCCCCGACGCCAGAGCCCCCGACACCCCAACGACGTCTGGTTGAAGTGTTCCCCCGGCGAGGGGGTGTCTGGAAAATGGCAGTTGCCGCTCCCCTTTCGTGTAGCTTGCAAAGCTTTGTAAAATTGAATTTCCTGTGTGGCGCACGTGCGGGGTACATCTGAGCAAACCCGATTTGGCCGGGCCCTGGGTTTCAGCTGCACCCGTCCGGGCACCCGCCCCTCCCCAGACCCGCGCGCTGGCGTCGGCAGAGGCGCACGAGGTGCCCCATCGCGCGCGCTTCCGAGCGGTCGCGGCTTCCCGGGTTAGCAGAGGGGGTCCCAGGGCTGAGCTTTCCGAGATCCTAAATCCCAGTCGCTCTTTCAGTGTTAGTGTTCTCCCCAGATACTTTCTCAAATAGAGCCTCATACCCTAGACGACAGAGTAATGAAGACACCAAAGCGGAAGCTGCAGAAGCACATTAGAAACCAAGTCGGCCTTAGCCCCCGACACTGTAACATTCACTTTTTGGTCCTCTCAGTGTCTGCACTAGATCCTTTCCCTGTCCCCAGGTGCGGGCTGGGATTCTCGCTAAGCAGCGCGGTGTCCCCCTGGTGAGTTTGAACCCGAGGTGAAGTTGCGCCCTGGATGTCGCCTGGATGCCTGGCTCCGCGGCGCTGTCTGCGCGCTCCTTCCGGAGGTGGCCGACAGAGGGCGCCGCGGGCCCAAGATTGGACAAAGTTTTCTTCGACTCCAGCACAGATCCTGGAGAAGCAGTGAGGAGCAGCGGGACCCCCGCGGGAAGGGACCCTTCTACACCCTGGGGACGTCGGCTGTGTGCCTTAGGAGGTGGGGGGTTTTCTCCCCCGACCCTGTCTCCCCGCACATTCATCTCCCCCTTCTGGGATGGGAGCACCAGTTCGGTTCCCCTTCCTTACCTGGAGCACATAGATAAACAACACTAACAGCCCTTCCCAAAGGAAAAGAGACTGAAGCGAGGTGTGTGGAGGTCCCTGGCTGGACCCAGCCCTGCTGCTGTGGAGGTGGGTGAGCCGTGGGACCCTTGTGAGCCCCACTTTATTTTCTCCTGTGTCGCTTCCTTGTGGCTGCATGGTATCTGCTGACAACCCAGGACAGGGTCTCTGATTTGATCGGAAAATGTAAAGGAAACGGAACAAATCCCTCAGAGTTGCAATTGTTCCTTAAATAACCGCAGAGACCTTGACCAGGAAACAGAGCCGGGTTCTGTATCAAAGAGGATTCCTGAAACTGCTCCTGGGTGGAGCCGTGTTGTACACAGGGCTGCCGGATCGCTGCTGACTGCAGCACTTTCTCCACGCCTTATCGTCTGGCTTGAGGACAGGGAGCTCTCAGAAGGAATATCTTTTTGGGGAAAAAGGCTAAAAATAAGTCCTTGCCCTTGGGTCTCTTCCTTTTTAATTAATAGCCATGCATTTGATTAGCCGGCGCTCGTTTCGAGCGCAACTCCTAGGGGGCGCCAGAGCCCCGGCGTCCGCCGTCGCTGAGACCATGAAAAAACCAAGTTACTTTGTAATGTTCAAAGGATACATTTCTATAACAATGTTTTGTATAGACTGTCATCGCCTTTATCACGACATCTTGCAGCAACAAAGCAAATCTGCGACAGTGACGTGAGGAGAATTGTGTTTCAGTGTTTAGTTTTTTTATTTAACAAAACTGTGGGATCCCCCAGCCCCACCTCCGTAGTTGTTGCAAGAAAGATTTGGTTGGATGAAACTTCCTTTTGTGACATGCTAATGCATTTTGTCAAGCTTTCAATTAGTCTGGTGTCTGTGGTTACGGACATAGATGAGAGTGTTTAGTGGGAAAGATGTTTGTCCCTCTACTGAACGTATTTACATGCAATTACTAGTAATTGTGAAACCATGCGTAACCATCACGTCCTGCTCAGGAGACTGGACAGAGCTCTTCGCACTCACAGAAGCGCTGACCTGATTGCCCTCGTGACCCTGGGGCCAGCCTGCTTATCTTCCCCGGGCGGGCGACACTGACCTCTCATTTCTTCCAGCTCCCCACCCTTCCAGCAGGTGTCCACTGCTGATGGACACCTGGTCGCTGCCTGACAGTGGCTTCCTGTCTTCTCTTCTGCTCAGGGCCCGCTTGGACAGCAACCCCGGGTCTCAGTTCTGAGGCTTTGCTGACAGCAAGCGGCATCTCCACGTGTCCCCGGAGGCGTGGCTGTGTCAAGTTCACTGACCATGAGACTGGGTCACAACAGTCCAAGCTCCTAGATGCAAGTGATGTCGAGACCTGAGGACCCTGTTCTCCACACTGTCACGGGGCAGGAGCCTGACTTTCCCTTTCTTAGGGTTTCTTTCTAGATGTCCCCCTAAGTCTCATGCACTCATGGGGGGGCTTAGGGGAGGTGGCTGAACCATGGGGCATGATAATCCATAGTGGATTAGTCCTCTGATGAGTTTGTAGCTGAATGTGCTGTTGGGAGGTGGGGTCTGGTCAGAAGAGCCAGATATCTGTGCTCATGGCCTGGGAGGGTCTGTCTCCCTTCCCAGCCTCTCCTTTGACAACGTTCTGTTTCCTGTCTACCATGCCATGAGCAGCTCTTCTGCTGTGCCCCTCTGCCATGCTGCCCCACCTTGAGCCATCTGACTGTGGACTGAAACCTCTAGGAACCATGAACCAAAATGAACCTTTCCTCCCCTAAGGTGTGAGCATTGAGTATTTTGTCCTAGTGATGAGAAAGCAATGAAGACCCCTCCCCTCTGAACACCTGCCTGGTGAATCTCCCAGCTCACAGATACTTTAGGGACAACCAAATGCCATCATCAAATGACTATTACCCTCGACCATAATGGGCAGCTCCATGTGCCCACTGAGGGCCTCATGGGCTGTGCAGAGAGGCTTACTGGAGACCACATTGCAGAGGGCAGTGTGACCTCAGAGAACAGAGGGGCTGATGGGTATGTTTGTCATCCCTGTCTGAGTTGAGCATTGGAGTTGAGCCTTCACACTGGGAGAGGCCAGTGAAGTGAAGCAGGCAGCAGGGGCAGCGTATGTACATCTGGGGGTGCGGCTCTGCATGCTGGGCCAATGGCGACATTGCTGGCCTTGGTGTGGTTCTGGGGGAGGTGGACGTCTGAGGCACTGAAGAGAAGACAACTGGATACAGTGGACTGGCAGAGCTGCCATCTGTGACACTGGAATCCTCAGGGCTGGTGCTGCTCACTTTGGGGACACTTTGGACGGGTGGTGGCCTCCAGCTTCCATGTTCTCAACGGAAGCCAGGCCTTCTTGGGACCCCTCTCCTGCAGGGGGCTTCTGCACAGAACATTAGTGCCCTGTTTGTGAACTTCTCCCCTGGCAGTGCTGCTTTCCACCTGGGGCCCCATCCCTGCCCAGTAATTTACATGGTGGGAGTTACTTCTCCACGTCCTGGCCATGCAAATGGGCAGCTCCTGCCTCTGTCTCACACCCAGCTCTTTGTCATGGCCGAGACTTCAGGAACAATCAGAGATTGGGGACTGGGGACAGAGTAGGCTTAAGTTTATTGTCACCTGCTTGTTTAGGTGCCCTCCTTACTGCCCTGAAGCAGGTTCCACACCTTGACGCCAGGCCTGAGTAGGGCCACTGACCAGGCCTCTCAGTGAGGGTGGATGGAAAGGTCACTAGAACACGGTGTTGCTGGTGCAGGAGAAGACCAAGTTCATGCTGTGCTCACCTAGACACCTGAACAAATCTTATGTCACAGGTTTTATTCTCAGATGGATCTCAGCATGCAGCCCAGCTCCTCTTAGGCTTCGTCTCCACAGGCCCAGTGTCCGTGTTTGCAGTTCGCGCTCCCCGTGGGTGCATATCTCACAAATAGTAAGCTGTATTTTCATTCTTGTCCAAGTCAAGTTATTTCCAGTTGGGTGTGGTGGTGCACACCTGTAATCCCAGGACTTTGAGAGGCTGCAGCAGAAAAACTGCAAGTTGAAGCCCAGTCTGGGGAATTTAGCAAAACTCTGTCTCAAAGTAAAAAAATGAAAAAAAAAAAAAAAAGCCAGCATGTAGCTTAGAGTGAAGGCTCTGAGTTCAATCTCCAGTACTTAAAAAATTATTATTTAATTTTCCTTGAGGCTTCCTATCTGACTTATAGATTATTTAGAACTGTGGTACTTCCCCTGGGTTTGCATATTTTCTTTTTATCTATATTACTGAATTCTGGCTTAATTCCATTATAATTAGAGAATATATCTTGATTTTTAAACCAATCTAGGCTTGCTGTTGGTGACTGTTTCATGAGTACCGGCAAAGAAAATATATTCTTCCTTTAGGTAAGGGTCAATAAATCACAAGCAGATCTAGTTGGTCCAAAGTATTTCTCAGTGCTCTATTCTTGTGTATTTCTGTCTTCTTGTTTTAATGATTAATGAGAAAAGAATGTTACCATCTTTAACTGTGGATTTAATTTTTTACTTTGAATTTTGTCAATTTTTACTTCATATAATTTGAATCTCTTTGGTTAGGTGCACACATGTTTAAGACTATTACGTGAATTGACCCTCTTATCATTTTGGGACATCTCTTTATCCTGGGTGATTTTCTTTGTCTGAAGTCTACTTGATATTACTGTATTGATTGCAACTTTTTTTCTGGTGGGTTGTTTTTGGTACCTGGGATCGAGCTCGGGTCCTTGCGCTTTCGAGGCAGGAGGCAGCACCACTGAGCTAAATCCCTGGCCCTCTGAGGGGTTGTTTTTATAGCATATCTTTTCCCTCCTTTTTCTTTTAGCTTACCTATGTCATAATTGAAGTGCAGTTCTTTTAGGCAGCATATAGTTTTTTTCTCATTCTGAGGGTTCTGAAAATATAATTTGCATATTGTAGATCACTCTTTTTGTTCTTTTTCTTTGTTTAGTATCTCTGCTTCCTTTTTTTGACCTCCAGAAAGTTTATTTGAGCCTTTGGTTTAACTATTATACTTCATGCCCCCAAGAGGACTAGATCACACAAAAAATGTATGAATTCAATTGGCAAACTTGCTTAATTTGTCTGAATTCTGTCTAAATGTTGATGTAAATTTCCATCATGTACTGGGGACATGCCTCATGTCGTAAACCTAAAAATGCTGTCAAATTATATACACCCAGGGTAATTATGTCAAATAATACCCAACGTGCTATGTATGAAAATTGTAAAACCAAATGTCTGAGGATAAAATGGTCGGAAGGAATGCCCTGCCATCTGAAACAAAAAAAATTGTGTATAATAATTGCCATATCTCCCTGCCAATAGGATGGTTTTACACCTGTAAAGGAATAACTTTCAATTATATCCCAGCCAATTTAACCAAGATCTGTTGCTGCTTGAGTCATGTAGCTGTGGTTCTACCAGATAGAACTGATTTGATTATGCCAAACAGAACTAAACGTTGGTCACCCTATACTGCACCAGAATGTGATGGTGATGTAGGTCTGTTGACAGATGCTGAAGTAATAACTATGATAACATCTTTTGTTGCCTTGCCTTCTATAGGAGTCCATGCTGAAAAGGCAGTACAGAAATTAGCATGCAAGGTGGTCAAAGGGTTAAATGCTACCTCATCAGCCTTGGCATTAATTAACCAAGAGTTACAAGAACAGAGACAGGCAATCTTAGATAATAGGGCAGCGATAGACTATTTGTTGCTCTTCCACCACCAAGGTTGTGAGAAAATAAGAAATATGTGTTGTTTCAATCTTACTGACAATAGTCCAAAAATCAAAGAAAAGGTAAAACAATTGGAAGCCCTGGCTCAAAGGGTACATAATGAAGATGGCTGGGACTTGTTCCAATGGCTAACTAAATGGTTGTCCAAACTACAATGGTTAAAACAACTTTTTCTCGTTGTTATAGTTGTGTGTATATGCTTACTATTGTCATGCTGTTGTATACAATGGATGCCTACGTTTAGACGTAAGATTAAGTTGTAAAATCAGTGGGGAATGTGGGATTGCATAACTCTGTAATCATAAAACTCCCCTAGCCCCAACTGTGATTGAATGTGAGTAAATAGATAAAGATGCTTGTTAGTTCCGGGACACTAGATAAGATCTGTATCAGCCATAAGGTCCCAAAGTAAATTACTCAACTCTTTGTTCGAAACTGATGTTCTGGATACCGCTGTCTATAGAACAATTTACAAACATCTGCTGACCATCAGTACGTGTCAGCTGACCACTAACCTTTGTTCCTCTTCTGTAAATTTCACCTGTTAACTTCCCCTGCAACCCCCTATAAAAGAGCCTCGGACTCTGGGCTAGTCACCTCTCTTAGCTACTTTGCTTTGGGAGTGCCATCTGGCCAGACTAAGGTCTGTTTTTCTTTCCAAAAAAAAAAAAAAAAAAAAATTATACTTCAAATTTATTGAATTTATTTTTTACTTTATCTCTTACAACTTTTTTTAGTTGTTGCTTCCAGGATTTTAATACATGTACTAACTTTTCATAGTCTAGTTAGACTCATTTTATGACTTCAAATAGAATTAATAATCTTTATATCAACAGGCCCTTAACCTCTTCTCTTAGTGTTGTAGTTGTTTTAGGGATTCTATTTATATACACTAAAAACCCTCTCAGATAGTGTTTTTACTTTAAACATCAAATTTATTTTAAAGAACTCAAGCTTCATACCATTTCTGTCGAGCTTCATTTAATCTCTTCTAACTTTTCTCTCTGCTATCATTTCCCTTCTGCTTGTAGTGCTTCCCTTGGCAACTCTTTAAAGTAGATGTGTTGGCAAGAACTCTGTTTTTCTTCATCTGAAAATGTCTTTATTTCAGCTTCGTCCTTCAATTACATTTTTACTAGTTATAGAAATCTGGGTCAATTGCTTTCATTTCGCATTTTAAAAATAGCCCTCCACCTCCTTCTGGCTCCATTATTCCAATGAGAAATTTGCAGTTATTCAAATCTTTGTTCATCTCAGAAACTGATCATTTGAAATGGTCCCATTAAATGTATCTTTTTTTCTCTTCTCTGAAGAGTTTTCATTATTAGCAGTTTGTGGTGTAGATGGGCTTGGGGCTTGGATTTTCTTGAGTTTTTCCTCTTGGGGGCTTTTGAGCTTTTTTAATATTCAAATTGATATCTTTGATTAAATTTGGGACATTTCCTGGCCATATTTCTTCAAATACTTTTTCTGAGCCAGACTCAGAAAGGACATTAGATCATGATATTTATGTCACTTACAGGTTCCTGAGACTCTTCAATACTTTCTTCATATTTTCATTCTTCTTTAGGATTACACAATGCAATTTCTTCATCAAGTTTACTATTTCTTCATTTCTTCCCACTTTGCTAATTGAGCATGTCTAGAACAGTTTTTATTCTGGTTATTGTATTTTTCAGCTCTAAAATTTCCATTTGGTTCTTCTTTATAATTTCTCTTGCTTTTCTGAAACTTCCTCTCTTTCTCTTTTTATTTCTAGGTTGTTCTTCCAGTTTTCAGATCTCGATGCAGTCTCCTACTATTTTACCATCTTTGCCATCTTCACTTTGGTACCTCTTGACAGATTTTCCCATGTGAACTGACATTTTCTTTTGAATTCAGAATTCCTATTTTATGAACATTTTGAATGTTTTGTTTTAGAACTCTGAATCTTGCTTCAGTGAAAAAAAGTGTTATTTTTCATTTCAGCAGGCCAGTTGAGTTCTGTCTGCAGGTCTGTTTCCATTTTCAAAGCTCTCATGGTCCTGTTTGGATTTGTCCTGCAGGTGCACCACCCAGGGGCCAGCATATGACTGGGGAAGCTGTTTCAGTTCTAGCCAACATGGATCAAGGCACATAAAAAATAGCCTTTCGGGGTCGATTTCCTAGAATTCTCCTTTTTTGGTATTTCATATACCTTTTAGTTTCCTAGGTTCCCTGCTGTGTTTGTCCCTCTAACTAGAAGTTGTGGCTTTCTTTGCTGTAGCTGGTGGTTTCATTGCACATGTTCCATGGTTGAATCTGTATCTGGGACCACACAGCTGAAGACAGAGAAAAATTAATGGATTTTCTCCTACCCTTTTGGGACCTCCACTCCTCTGATCACAGGAAAAGCCTCCACTGACTCAGGGTTTAGGAGCCTGTGGTCTCTGTTACTGTTCCTGTCATTGTCACAACTTTGTTACCATTAAGGGTATGTCAAGTCTGGGACATGAGAGGACAAGGAGAAAAAAATAGAGGATTTCCATTCTGACCCTGAGTGATAAGAATCTCCTTTGCTTCCCAATCCAGAACCAGAGATTTATTTTAGAATGCCTGTGTGCTCCACAGTCCAATTCTAGACTTTGGAATGCTTAGGTTCTGGGTCAGAGGAAAAAGGGAAATTCACCACCAGTTTGGTGGGATTTCGAATTCTGTTCCTTTCCCCCCATCTGCCTGCTATTATTGCTTTTTCAGGATCCTCAAAGATCTGCTCCATTCATTTCACACCTGTTTTATTACTGCATTAAGTGGGAGAGACAAGGTTACCCAGAACTGGAGCATCTCTCTCAGGCTCAGACTACACATGGGGCAGTATGGTGCTGGTGTTATGTGCAGGTGGGTATTAAAGTCATGCAGTTCACATTGGTATTTTCTTTTTTGTTTGCTATCTTGGAATTTAATGATCTTCCATCCCCAGGTTGCCCTTGGGGATATTTTCAACTACAAATTCAAATATGTATACATGAAATTTAATTTATCTACTAATTGCTTTTTGTGCCAAGAATGATACATCTTTTATTGTGGTATAATTCATGTAGTACAAGATTCACCCTTTTAAAGTGTATAAGTCTGTGGGGTTTGGTATCTTTGCTCTTGGTCTATCTGGGCAGGTTGTTGAGGGACAGTGTGCTGAGGCCAGTTGCCTCTGGCTACAGATGTCCTTTGTGTTCACAAGCATTAGCATTTTCTATGCAGTTTTAAGTGTAAAGTGCTGGGGGTGCCATTCAAAGTCTTCTCCTCAGTGCCTTCTGGCTCTGCTTCTTTGTGTGTCAGGAGGGCTTGAGTTTCCTGCCTTCTGGTTTATTTCACAGCCTTGTGGGTGGCCCTAGGATGGCCTAAGGATGTGCACCCCATTGGCCCCCGCACATCCTGCTGTGGCAGCGTGGTTGACACATACACCTTGGGGAGCAAGTAGGCAAGACCCAGTGAAGCTACAGACACTCAAACTCCTGTGCTTCACCCACCCTCTGCTGAGTCCCCCAAGGGAAGACCTGATGCACACATGTGCATGTGCAGGACAGCATGATCTGCAGGACTTAGTGTCCCTTGGCGAGCACATGACTCTCTTCACACACCAGCAGCCTGTGCCACATTGAAGAGGAATGAGCTGGCAGGGGTACCACAGTGGGCACATCTGGGAAGCACAGCTCATGGTGGCTAAGGCAAAAACAATACTGAGTGCTTGTAGAGAAATGCAAAGGTCTCCAAGAAGGGGAGTGTGCATGTAAAAGACATAAAGAACTTCTAGGTTGGTGGTCACTTTTGTGGAGGCGGGAGAGGAATGGTCTTTTCCAGCAGGGCAGAGGCCACATCTCCTTTATTGGGGCCACCAGCCGGCCAGCCTGTGCCCTTCTGAGCCAGCTCTATCAGCTCACGTGGATTGGTTTCTTGGGGTGGAGTCGCACTCAATTCTCAGCTCAGCAGTGTAAGAATGAGTGGATTGTGTTGATGTATGTTATCTGCATCAAACCCTACAGGTTTGGAGGCTGATTTAATAGTGGAAGAGAAGCAGCCAGAGCTGGGCAGATCAGAACGACTGCAGTCTGGGGGAGCCGGAAACAGGGAAGATGCTGGACTTGCGTGCTGTGGTCCTAAAACCAGTCTGGGAGCTGACACTTGAGACACCTGAGCTCCCAGATATGCTGAGCACCTGAGGCCGGAGAGGGAGGTAGGAGTGATGAGCAGGAGATGGATTCCAGATCCACGAAGCAGGGATGGCCATAGATCCTCAGTGCAGGACTCACTGGAGAACTCTCTGCACTTGGCATTTTCTTGGTTAGAACATTTTAAATTACTAAATGGATTTCTGTTAAAGTTTTATTAACTTTATATGTTGTGTGTTTTCTCTTTTTGCATTTGTCAATTTGGTTAAGTTTCTTTCTCATAAAATTACTCGTTACAACTAAATTTTATATTTATTGGAATGAAAGAAGCCCATAGTAGCTTCTTATCTTCCTGATGGTGACAGGATCTGTAACTAGGCCTTCTTTTTCTTTTGTGGAATTGGTTATTTATGCCATCTCTATTTGTTGAAGAGTTTTGCCTGAGGTTTGCAAGTTTTATTATGAGTTTTTGCAAAGAACCAACTTTTGGCTTTTTTTGGGGGGGGTTCTCTATTGTTCTATTATTTCTTTTTTATTTATTAATTTTCTTTTAAAATTTGTTTAGTGTTCTTTTTTTTAACTTTTTGGAGACAGATGGTTGAAATATTAATTTTTAGTGGTTCTGTCTGACATATACATTTAAAATGAAATTCATTTCTTGCTAAGAGTTGTTTTAAACTCATTACTCATGTTTTGATATATAGTATTTTCTTTGAACTCCAATTGAAAATATTTTTTCTGTTGCCCTTATGTTTTCTTCGTTGGTCAATCTGATACTTGGAAGCATATTTCTTAATTTTGAAATACGTGAAACATACTTAATTATCTTTTGGTTGTTTATTTCTATCATAATTACATTGGGGTCAAAGAACCAGTCCTGCATGATTTCAGCTCTTTTAAATTTTTAAAAGATTTGCTTAGTGGTCCTGTACATAGTTGGTTTTGAACAAAGTTTCACATGTGCTTGGAGACAAAATATATTCTATAATTTTTGGATGCAGTACTGAGGTCAAGTTTATTAATTGTGTTGTTCAGATCTTAGCTAAGATGTATATTTTTATTTGTGTTTTCTTTGGTTTTATTTTTAGTTGACACATAATTCCACATACTTATGGGATACAGAATGATATATGTATTTTATTGTAACTTACCAAGAGATTTATATTAAAAATCTACTCTTATTTTGCTGCTTGTCATCATTCTGCCAAGTTTTAGCTGATATGATTACACATAAATTTAGTGTCTTTCTAGTTCATCAAATCATTGATCATTATACACAACTGTATTTCTAAGTATTTCTTTGGCCTTAGTATCTGTTTGTGCTGATGCTGATATTAAACAAAACTACTTTGACTTTCTTTTGATTAGTTTTATATAGTATGTATACAAGTATACTTCATCCTTTAATTTTCAACACAAAGCTAAACATTTAAATACCTCTTTTGCAAAGTGTGGAGTTCCTCGAGACACCCAATGGGTCAATGTCTGCTTGGGTTGACTCGGGGTGGGGGAGGCATGGAAGACTGCTAACTCCAAGGAGCCAGGACATCTTGAAGATGGGATGTTTTGTGAACTCAAGCAGAGATGGGCCTTATGGGAAGAACAGGGAAGCTCCCAAGGGGACAATCAGATAAAAGTTATTCAGCCAAATCCTCACTATGCTTTGAAACCAGCCTTGATAATCTAAAAGAAACAACTGTTCTCAGCAGAACTCTATGCTTTTGTTGTTCCTCAGTAAATTTGGGAGTTTGAATCAGTTTGGGGCTTCATTTTTGTGGGGTTCCCTGACCCACCTCCAAGATATTTTCTGTCTCTTGCATTGTCATTCATCTCTCTATCAGGGTTTGCTGGCTTGAACCCGGCATTATGGCACATTTTTTATTCTGATATTTAAATCTAGTTGCTGATTGTTTTGTACCATTTAAAATTTTGTAATTCCTTTTATCATTTTTTCCATTTTCACTGTTTTATTTATTTTTTATTTATTTATTTATTTATTGGTACCAGGGATCGAACTCGGGTCCTTGTACTTGTGCAGCAGGCGGCGAAACCACTGAGCTAAATTCCCAGCCCCTTCACTATGTTTTATGTTTTCACTTCAGTTAGGTATTGATTTTGAGCTCAAACATCCAGTCTCTTTACCATTGCTACACTTATTAATATATTGGAGTGTATGTCAACTGTCTATTATATGTCTTAGTTGTTTTATGCTTTTTCTCTTTCTTGCTTTGGGGGTTCTTTGGTTTTTATCTTATTTGCATACAGTAAAGTGACACCTGTCACTAGCCCAGTGCCATCTCCACTCTGTGGCACAGCCAATTTGTGTCCTTTTCTTTCTGAATTTTTCATAATGTCCTATAGATGAAATCGTACTGTATGTGACCTTTTAAACATGGCTTCTGCCAATTGTAATAATGTGTTTGAAATTTATTCAATGTGGGATTTTGAACTAGCAATAGTTTATCCCTTTTTATTGCAAATAGTTTTGGAAAAAAATCAACTTTTAGTGCACTATAGTTTATCCATTTGCAAGTTCAAAACCATTCAAGTCGTTTCTGGTTTTGGGCAGTTATGAATAAAGTTGCTGTAAATATTTGCATATAGGTGTTTATATGAACATTAGTTTTAACTTTTCTTGGATAAAGACTTTGGCATGGAATTCTTGGGTTATGTAATAGGTGTATGTTTATCTTTATAAAACTGTGAAACTGTTTTTCAAAGCAGCTATACATTTTGTCTTAGAAATACATAAGAGTTCTTATACCCACATTTATTATTTCCAGTTTAAAATGTTATTTTAGCCATTCTTCTAGTTGCCTTTATGTTTTGATTTTATTTGGGTTTCCCTAGTGACTAACAAGATTGAGCATCTTTTCAGGTGCTTATTTGACATTCATGTCCCTTCTTGGTATTGGTTCTAAGTTTTGCCTCTTTTAAAATTATGTCACTTATTTTCTTATGATTGGATTTTAGGAGTTCTTCAAATGTTCTGGATGTGAATCTTTTGTTAGATACTGAATGGAGCAATAATTCTTGGACAATGATGTGGAGCAGATCTGATGATAAGGACTAGTCCCTGGCAGCAGGCAGATTGAGGACCCAAATAAGCAGTTTCAGAGAGGCTGTGATATGCTGTGGATTTTACCCCACCATCTTTCCATCTCCACCTGGAAAAGAATAACTTAGTGATGAGAAAAGGAAGAAGAGCTCCGGGATTCAAGAAAGAGAATATAGGAAAACTGGAAATCACAGAGAAACTAGAGAAAGTGAATACATAGAGAAAAGAATGAAATAGTCTGGAATACTAATCCTGGTTCCTGGGGAAGGTGTCTTAGTTACTTTTCTTGTTGCTGAGACAAAATACCTAACACCCAAAGTTAAAGGAAGACAGGTTTGTTGTAGCTCACAGTTTGTAGAGGTTTCAGTCCATAGTTGGCTGGCTCCAAGACAGAGTGGTATGTATGGCAGAGGGACATTGAAGAGGAGAAACAGTCCATGGCAAAGCAGGGCTGGCAGAAGGCAGCAAGTAACAAGTAGCAGCAGCAGCAGCCTGCCTCTTCCTTTTATCCCTTCAAGGCTACCTGCCCTTTGGGTGGTGTCACCCACACTCAGTATGAGCTTTGTCATTATCTGCAACCAGTGCCAAACCAATCAGTGAACTAATTTAGTTATCACACACCCTTACTCCCAGTATCACACAGATAACATTAGCATCACATATCTTAGATCCAGCCACCTCTGAAAGGCCCCACCTAAGACTGCATGAGGCTTTAGGGGAGCATCTAGACACAAGATATAACAGAGGGGAGCTGTCTATGAAAACAGAAGCCCCCAGAAGAAGGTTGGACACTAACAAGAACCTCAAACACTATACTGAGTAAGTTGAAGAATGCAAACACCAAAACATAGCCAAACACAAAGGCACATTATAGGGAGACAGATTCTAACTAAGGAGATCTCCACAGTAGAGACAGTTTCCATTATAACTGATCCTCAACCTACAGTACAAAATCAATAGAAATACAAGAAAGTAAGGCAACAAGATGCTTCCCAAAATGCTTAACTCCCTCAAAGTGGGTCTCACAGACACTGAAGTAGAGGACATTTCAGGCAAAGAACTAAAAAGTAAAATGGTCAAAATATTTGAAGAGTTCAAGGAAGAAACACATAAGCAAATTTATAAGATGTTTATTGAGCTTAAACAGGATTTTATAAAACAAATAAAGGATTTTACTAATAAAATATTCAGTGGGCTTAAAGAAGAAACAAGCAATAATGAATTGAGTTAAACAAGAAAATACAAGATATGAATGTCCACTTTGGTAAAGAAGTAGCAATTGTGAAAGGAAAGCAACAAAAATACAAGATGTGAAAAACTCAATAAAAATCTTGGTTAGCAGATTTAACCAGTGTGAGAAGAGGGTATCAGAAATTGAAGACAAGCTGGATGTAGTAGACCATAAACTCAAGGATACCCTAAAAATGATAAGACAACATGCAAGCTAGATATAACAGCTTGTAAATGACAAAAAGAAATAATCAGAATTATAGCACTGAAGGAAAAATTAAAAGGTGGCTCAAAAGATCTAAAAATTTATTTGCTGAAATCCTAGCAATAACTTTTTCAAATCTTGGAAAATAATTTAACATCCAAGTACAAAAGACATATAGAACCCAAAATAGACATAGCCAGAAAATAACCTTTCCACAGAACATCCTAATCAAAATTTCAGAAATTCAACAAAAAGAGAAAATACTAAAAGCTGTCAGAGAAAAACAGCAAGTTACATATAAAGGCAAATCTATAAGAATTACCATAGACTTTTCAGCACAAACCTTAAATGCCAGGAGAGCTTGGTGTGAAGTTTTTCAAGCCCTAAAAGATAACAGTTGTAAACCCAGACTTCTGTATCCTGCAAAATTAGCCTTCAAAATTGAAAAGTAAAGATTTTCCACAGCAAAGAAATCCTAAGGAAATACATGATTGCTAAATTAGCATCGGAGAGAATACTCAGGGGAAATCTAGACAGAAACAGGGAGGCCCCAAGCACCAAACAGTTCAGATAAAAGTATACATATAACAAAGAGTAGCTAAATAAAAGGAAAAAAATCAAAGAAATCAGCACTGCAAAATTAATGCAATAACAGGATTTAGTATATTACAATAATACATTTATAATAAAAACACTCAATCTCAATGGTCTTAACTCCCCAACCAGATTGGATCAAAAAGCAAAATACATTCATATATGTACACACAGGAGACAAACCTCACCCCAAGTGAAGCTCATAGACTAATGTGAAAAGATGGGAAATGATATTTCATGAAACTGGAGCCCCAAGCAAGCAGGAGTGGCTACCTTATTTTCAGACACATAGATTTTAAGTGAAAACTGATCAGAGAAGACAGAGATGGGCACTACATACAGTTAAAGAGAATAATTCAAAAGGAAGATAACAGTTATAAATATGTATGCACCAAATGGTAGCACACCTAATTTTATAAAACAAAAAAGTACAGGACATAAAAGAACAGATAGACACTGATACAGTCATAGTATGGCACTTTAATTCCCCAACTCTCATGATTAGTTCAGCCAGACAAAAACTTAGCAAAGAAAAATCAGAGTTAAACCACACCATTGAACAAATGGACTTAATACGTACCTACAGAGTGTTTCATCCAACAGCAGAATACACATTTTTCTCAGAAGCACATGGAAGTTTTTCCAAAATAGATCATATCTTAGGCCATAAAGCATTCTTAAGTAAATACAAAAGAATCAAATAATGCCCTGCATGCTATCAGATTATAGTAGAATGAAGCTAGAAATCAATACAAACACATGGAGATTAAACAATACATTATTGAATGACTGATACATCACAGAAGAAATCAGAGAGGAAATTAAAAAATTCCCAGAATCAAATGATAATACAAGCACAACATGCCAAAACCCATGGGACACAATGATAAAAGTTCAAAGGGGAAATTTATAGCTGTGAGTGAAGACATTAAAAGAACTGAGTGGTCCTGAACAAAAAACACAACAATGCACCTCAAGGTCCTAGAAATGAGAGCAATTCAAATTTAAAATTAATAGAAAGAAAGAAATTGTGAAGATCTGAGTGAAAATTAACAAAATCGAGACTAAAGTAACAATACAGAGGATCAACGAATCAAAGAGTTGGTTCTTGGAAAGAATAAACAAGCTTGATAAACCCTTAGCCAAAATTACCAAAAAAGGAGGAAAAACCCATATCAATGCAATTAGAAATGAGAAAAGTGAAATCACAACTGACACTGCTGAAATCCAGAGGATTATAAGAAACTACTTTGAAAACTTAAATTCCAATAAATTAGAGAATATAGAAGAAATGGAGAGATTCTTAGACACATCTGAATTACTAAAATTGAAGTAGGAGTCTCTCCGTGGGTTGACCAAACAGCCTGAGGCTCCTTGGCTGTGTTCTGGTTCCTGCCCACGGCACCGTGAGGTCCTGGGAGTGGCTTGGAGCCCCGCCTTCATCCAGTGCTCCACTGCAAGGCCCAATTCCATCCCCTCCACCCTCTGCCTTCTGGCTCTTCTGCTACCTGGTCCCACACTTCAGAGGCACAGGGGATTATACTTCACATAGTTAAATGTGATAGATTAATAACTACCACAAATTGTCATTTTCTAAGCTGCGCTTGATGCTATGGTATTGCTGATTGCAACATTTGGCCTAACATGTTGTGATTGATCTAATCAGTTTTCCTTC
>NW_004624740.1:6828814-6841133 GCF_000247695.1 Heterocephalus glaber | reverse complement strand
GGGGAAAAAAAATAAGAACTAAGATACATCATGGTCAGGTACAAACTCCCAATGATAAATGTAAATGTATTGTATACCTAAAATGTACCAATAAATATATAAATTTAAAAAAAGAAAAAAAATTGAAGCAGAAAGACACAAAAAATTCTGAATAGATCAATAACAGGTAACAAAATAGAGGCAGTAATAAAATCTCTACTAACAAAGAAAAGCACAGGACCCATTGGAGTTACCTCAGAATTCTACCAGAACTTCAGAGAAGATTTAACATCAATACTCCTCAAACTCTTCCATGAAACTGGAAGTAGAGAAGTAATGCCACAGTCATTCCTGGAAGCTTGCATTACTCTGACATCAAAACTGGACAAGGACTTAAAAAAAAGAAAACTGCAGGCCAATCTCCTTAATGAACATAGATGCAAAAATCCTCAACAAGATACTTGCAAACAGAATACAACAAATGATTAAAAAGATCATATATCATGACTAAATTGGCTTCATCCCAGGGTTGCAAGGATAGTTGAACATATGTATGTCAATATGTGTAATAAACAACATAAACAGAAAGAAGGAGAAAAATTACACAAACACCTCAAAAGACACAGAAAAGTCCTTTGGCAAGATGCAACATCCATTCATGGTAAAAACTGAAGAAAATCAGTGTGGAAGGATGTTGTCTAAATATGATAAAAAGCCATTTATGACAAACTCACTGCCCACGTCATACTAAGTGAGAAAAACCCGAAGCCTTTTCTCTAAAATCAGGAACAAGATAATGGTGACTATTCTTGCCTCTCCTGTTCATTGTAGTACTTGACACTTTAGCCAGAGCAAGCAGGAAGCATAAAAAACAAATGGGATATGTGCAGGAAAAGCAGAATGCAAACTATTCTTGTTCACAGATGACCCTGATCCTTTAGATAGAACACCCAGAAAACTCCCTAAAAGCCTCCTGAACCAATAAGCAAATTCATCAAAGTAGCAGGATACCAAATAAACATACAAAAATCAATAGTGTTTTTGTACACCAACAATGAACCTACCAAGAAAGAAATTAGGAGGACAATCCCATTCACAATAGCAACAAGAAAAATTTAATACTTAGGAATTAACCTAACCAAGGAAGTGAAAGACCTCTATAATGAAAATTATAGTGCTCTGCAAAATATCAAGAAGGATATCAGAAAATGGAAAGGCATTCCCTATTCCTGGACAGGCAGAACCAATATTGTCCAAATGGCCATATTACCAAAAGTATAGCTTTAATGTAATCCCAATTAAAATACCAAACAGGGCCGGGGATTTAGCTCAGTGGTGCCACTGCCTGCCTTGCAAGTGCAAGGTCCCGAGTTCAATCCCCAGTACCACCCCCCCAAAATACCAAACATTATTCACAGAAATAGAAAAAGCAATCCCTAAAATTTATATGGAATCAGAAGAGACCCAGAATAGCAAAAGAAATCCTGGCCAATAGGAGCAAAGCAGGAGGCATTGCAACCCTGGATTAGAAGTTATATTACAAAGCTACAGTGATAAAAACAACATGGTACTGACACAAAAATAGACATGAGGATCAGTGGAACTAAATAGAGGATGCAGAAACAACCCCAGGCACATTTAGCTATCTAATCTTTGACAAAGAGGCCAAAAACATATGTTGGAGGAAAGATAGCCTCTTTAAAAAATGGCATTTAGAAAACTGGTTATCCACATGCAGAAAATTGAATCTAGACCTATCTCTCACCCTGTACTAAAATAAAATTAAAATGGATCAAAGACCTAGATATTAAAACAGAAACACTTATCTTCTGGAAGATAAAACAGGTAAAACTCCAGAAAAAATGACTGTCACCAAGAACTCAAAAAACAACAAATGCTGGTGATGCTGTAGTGAAAAAGAAACACTTCTACATCGTTAGTGTAAACTATTACAACCACTATGGAAATCAATATGCAGATTCCTCAAAAAACTGAAAAATAGAAATTCCACTGGGCCCACCCATTCCCATTCTGGATCTCTTCCCAGAAGATTTAAAGACATCATATTACAGTGATACTTGCGTACCCATGTTTATAGCAGCATAATCCATAATAGCTAAATCTTGGAAATGGGCTGTATGTCTATCAACAGATGAATGGAAAAAGAAAATGTGATATTTATACCCAGTGGAGTACTACTCTGCCATAAAGAAGGAAACATTTGAGTCAGTTGTAGAAGAATAGATATACCTTGAGACCATAATGTCAAATGAAATAATCAGACACACAAGCTTAAATATTTCATGGTTTCTCTTATATAAAAAACCCAAAGTATAAGTAAAGAGCAGAATAAAATATAGATGATAGGAAGTAGGGAGATAGAGCTTTCTCAAATGGGAAGGGGATCAAGACATGGAGGGATGGGGTTGGGGGGATGAAAAAAGGAACTAAGATGTATTATGTACACATGCCAACTCCACACAAGGAGTGTAAATATTATGTACTGCAAACATGGACTAGTAAAAAAAATGCAACAGATATTGGACTAATATAATAGATATTGGGCCGGGGATTCAGCTCAGTGGTTTCGCCGCCTGCTGTGCAAGCACAAGGACCTGAATTTGATCCCTGGTACCAAAAAAAAAAAACAAAAAACCAAAACAAAAAAACCCATAATACTTGTGGATGATCTACATTTTTATGTCAAATTTGGTAATTTATGTGTGAAGGAAAATTTCCATTTCATCTAAGTTCAAATTTATTGGCATATTGTGTTCGTAAGTCTTTATCTCCTTCATACTGGTACTCTCTCTTTCTCTCTCTCCTTTTGCTTAGCCTGTAGAATTTTTATCAATTTCTTGTTATTTTTAGAAAATTTGCTTTTCTTTTAGCACATCTCTTGCTTGTATGTTTTCAATCTCATTCTTCCCTGCTCTTTGTTTGCTTCTTCCTGCAGACATGTGCTATTCTGGCTTCTGAAGGTGAAAATTAGATGGTTAAGATTTTTCTTATTTTCTGGTGGAAGTATCCATTGTTACACATTTTGTGAGAGAATTGTTGGAACCTCCAAGTATGATTGTGGATTTTACCAATTCTCTTTTCCATTTGATCAATGATTGCCTTATGCATTATAGCTCAGAGGTCCTGCATCCTGAGCAATAGTGTGGGAGGTTGTCCTTCTTTTGCATTCTCAATGGCATGCCATTTTTTTTTTTTTAATATAGCCAATTTAAGTGGGAGATGGTTTCTCATTGATATTTTGATTTGCATTTCCCTGATTATTAGTGATGCTGAGCATTGTTTTCATATACTTGTTGATTATTTGTATGTCCTCTTGAGAAATATTTATTTGGGTCATTTACCCACTTTTAATTGAATTATTCATTTCTTTTTAGAAGTGGAGTTGTTTGAGTTCTTAATATATTCTGGAAATTAATCCCTTGTTGGGTGAATAGATTTGCATATTTTCTCCCGTTCTGAAGGTTGTCTTTTCGCATTGTTGATTGTTTTCTTTGCTTTAGAAAGCTTTTTATTTTGGCTTGATCCCATTTATCAGTGTTTGTTCCCTTTTCTCTGGGATGACCCTGTACTCCCTGGTCTGTTGAGCATCACCCTTGTGATTTCTTGGCCAACATGGTGGTCCCTCCTGGGTTCTTAGTTACCTACGTGGCAACTCCAGGATAGAGCATACCCTGAAGGCAAAGCTTGGAGAGAAAAGAGTGGAAAAAACCCAGGGATTCTCATCTGCATTCTTTGAGCCTCAGAGATCTTTTCATGGTTCTTCTTGGCTAGGAAGAGAATTCTGAGTCTCGCAACCAATGTGGCATATTCTGTGCTTGGGGCTGCCTTTGCATTAGTGAGTAAAAGAAAAAAGCAAAACCAGTAAACATCCTTGTAGGGCTGTTTTTCCATGCTTTGACTGTGTTCTACACCACTGGCAGGTTTTTGTTTACTGAATATTTTAGTTGTAATCTGCAGTTGATGTACTTAAACATATCTTATTTAGCTAGAAGTAGCTTTCCTGGTTGATTCATTTTATTTGTACCTTTTCCTACAAGTCATTATTAGTGCTCCCTAGAGATTACAGTGTATCTTCTTAATTTATAAAATTGTAATGTTGATTATTGTCTTCTTGTTGCCTTACAATAAAAACATATTCAGATATTTCTGTTCAATTTGTACTCTTCTTGGTTTATTTGCTAGTGTTGTTTGTCATGCATTTTAATTCCATCTGTATATTATAAATTCCAGAATAGGTAGTTGTTCTTGTTTTCATGTAGTCAGTGTTCATTTGGAGATAGTCTCATAATTCTACTGATTGCTTTCTGTATCATTAATTTTCTACCTGTGATAATCTTCCTGCTCCATGAAGTACATCCTTTTGCATTGTCTGAATTGTATTTTATTGACAAATTCTCTCAGTTTTTGTTTGAAAATTTCTTTGTGTTACTTTTTAAAAAATCTGTCAGGAATCTTGCATAAAAATGAAAAGCTTATATTGAATGTAATCATTTCTTTATCAAGTCATTTAATCATCATTTATTTTCTCTATGGAATAATCTTCATCTTATATTTTTGCTCTTTCATATTTTATTGCAAGCATCTGAGGATGATGATGTGATACAGATATTTCTTGTTTAACAACTTTTCAGACTTAAGGTCTGAGGAGTGTGTTCGGACTTACCACCTGCTGCTTGGACTTATAACCCATGTTTTTGTTGCTGTTTTGTACACTTCTGTACATCTTGTTTATAGAGCCTCAGTGTCCTTTTTTTGGTGCAGATCACCTTGTTTATATAGTGTTTTGCTGATTTACTGTATAGTACAGTACTGTAGTTTTATGTTCTGTTATACTGTAATCAGTACTGCATGTAAGAGGTATGCAAATAAAAACAAAGGCATCGATTTGGAGTTTCCTTTGTCCACTTCTTTGTTGTGAATATATACTATATTCTGTATATACATATGTATATATACACACATATATATTCTACTATATATAATTCCTCATTTAGGGGCCAATTCACGTAACAACTTAGTTGCAGGAACAGAACTTGGTCATTAAAGAAGGAATATCTACATTTCCAGTTTTTTTAATACATTGATATGTCAGATTATTAAAATAATCTCTTGATTTTTTTGTTTCTTTTTTTTTTGGTACCAGGGATCGAACTCAGGACCTTGAGTTTGTGAGGCAGGAGGTGGAACCACTGAGCTAAATCCCAGGCCTTGATTTCTTTCTTTTGCCTTCTCACTTTGTCTCATTTTATAAAATACATGTTATTTTCAATTTTGTTGATACAAATTAAATGATGGGATTAATTTTCATTTAGTGCCCTAAATTATTCTCGCTAATTATTTATTTATTCTTTCTCATTTATATCATTTATATGGTATGTAATTGTTTTCATTGGCAATTTTTTTTTTCCTGTTTACTTGTGCTTAAATGTGTAGGCTTCTAGTTAGGCATTGTATTTTCACATGAGCAATGAGTAACCAGTGTGCCAGTTAATCTTGGTTGTCAGCTTGAGTGGGTTAAGAGATTGTTGGAGAGGTGATTGGGTTGTGAGAGTACTAACCTCACCAATGAAGTACCCACTGGTGAGTTCAGAGCTGAATGGACTATTAGAAGGTGGGAGCTCATTGGAGGAAATGAGTCACTGAGACATGACCTTTGGGACTGTATCTGGTCCCAGCCTCCTTCTTCTCAGGCTCTTTCTCTGCCTCTTGATGCAATGAGTTGAGTAGCTTTGTTCTACATGCTCGTCTGACATGATATCTTTGCCTTGGAGCCTGCTGACGGTGGACAGAAACCTCTGAAACCATGAGCCAAATGAAACCTTTAAGTTTTGGGTGTCATGTTTTTTGTCCTATCTGTGGAAAATCTGATTAATACAAAAACGTTTCACGCACCTTCTCTTTCTTCTGTTTTAATATCCTTGTGCACCTGCAGGTTCAAGGTTTGATGAGGATAGTAAAGCCTTGAACAATTTTTGCAAAGGAAAATTTGCTTCTATGTTTCTGTCTTTTCTGATCTGGACATGTCAGGTCATGTGATGTCAGCCCAATCTCTGTGTGTGTGTTGGGGGAAAGCCTGGAGATTGAGTCCAATTTCATGGCCAGTGGCTCCATCAGACAGGCCTAGGTAAGGAGACCTCAGTAAAAACTCAGGTGGTCCTCTCTGTTTGGTGATAGCACATCCTTGTTGCCAGAGGGTGATTTGTCCTAAGAATACAGAAGATTTACATTTGGGACCCTTCCCAGGTCACTCTATGTTTTTGTTTTTGTTTTTTTTTCCTCTTTGTTGGTCCTGACTTACATTCTTTAAATTTTTTCTTTTTCTGTAACAAATCTATAATCACGATAACAGCACTATTTGGAGTTCTGTGAGTTGTTTTAGTGAATTATTAGACTTCATCAGGTTGTGGTCATCATGAATTTTAAGCCAGTTAGAAGAGAAGGTTGTCTGGGAACCCTTGAGCTTGCAGCTGATGTTTGAAGGAGGGCAGTTTTATTAGGGACTACGCACTTGTGTTAGTTAGCTTTGCATTACTATAACAAAATACTTGAGATAATCAACCTAAAAGAGGATGGATTTCTTTTGACTTACAGTTTTGGAGGTTTCAGACCATGACTAGTTGATTTAGAGGCAGCCCCTTGTGGTAGGAATACATGACAAAGGAAGACGCTCACCTCATGGCAGCCAGGAAGGGAAAGGGAGACAGAAGAGGAGGGGAACGCTCCATAGCCAGACTTCTTCCCACCAGGTCTGCCTTTTTAAGGTTCCACCACCTCCTGAGCGAGCTGGGGTCTAAGGCGTAAACACACGGCGCTTGGTGGGACGTGTATCCAAACCCTGGCAGCCCTTACCCTGTGAAATCTGCCCTAACTCCAGGTGCTCAGCACCACTCCTGGCTTTCTGAGTTCCTCTCTTCAGATGCCTGCCCATTCTCATGTTGAGAAAATTTATCCTGGTTTTTATGGATTTTTTCCTCTGTATAGTTCAGATCATCCAATTTATGCAATATTGCATTTTTGGTCACTTGAGCCTCCAGTATGAAATAGAGGACAGCCCTTCCCTGTCCTATTGTGGTTCACAGATACTGCATTATATTCCCATTTGTGGCAGCCTTGCCTTGGACAAATCTATTGGCGCTATTTTTACAATACGTGTTTGCTTCATTGCCTTGTGCTACAGTTTGGTAATTCTCACAGTATAGTATTTCAGACTTTTTATTATTGTTATATTTGTTATGGTGATCAGTGACCTTTGATGTTGCTATTGCAGCTGTCTTGGGTGCAATGAACTGTGCCCATGTAAGATGGTGAACCTGATGGACACTGTGTGTGTTCTGAGCGCTCTGCGGCTCCCCTGTTCATCTCTCTCCTTCCCCTTGGGGCTCCATATGCTCTGAGAGATAACAATATTGAAATCAGGCTAGTTAGCAACTCTACAAAGACCTCCGAGTGTTCAGGTGAAATGAAGTGTCTCGTTTGGAAAGGAAAGTTAGAAATCACCAAGGTTTGTGAGGGGAGGCACATTGAAAGCCTTGCGTGCCAGCCAGCCAGGTCAGGAGTGCAAGGGAAAGTTTCTGAAAAATTAGGAGTTCCACTTCAGGGGACACAGGAATGATAAGACAGCAAAACAACCTTCCTGCCGACACAGAGAGAGTTTTAGTGGTCTGGATGGAAGAATAAACCAACTGCAATGTTGCCTTAAGTCAAAGCCCTATCTAGAGCAAGGCCCAGGTCTCTGTTCAGTTTTCTGAAGGGAGAGAGGTGCAAGAAGCAGAAGAAAAGTCTGGAGCTACCAGAGGTTGATTCCTGAGGCGTAAGGAAAGAAGCTGTCTCTCTACATCGAAGTGCAAGATGAAGCAGTAAGTGTGAATTTAGAAGCCACAGGAAGTTACCCGGAAGATCTGGGTAAGATAATTGATGAAGGTGGCTGTTTTAGTCACTTGTGTATTGCAGGGACACAATACCCAACACCTGCAACTTGGAGGAGGAGAGGTTTATTTTGGTTCACGTTTCAGTCTGTGACCAGCTGGCTCCAGGACAGGACAGCATGGCTGAGGGCCTTGGCAGAGGAGAGCTGCTCACAGGATGGTGGCCAAGAAGCAAGGAGAGAGGGGAGGAGCTGGGAAGGAAGATATAACTCTGGGTCACACCTCCAGTGACCGCCTCCTTGGTCCAGGCCCTATGCCCCAACAGCAAGCTAGCTACAACACCCTCAATCCAACCACCTTCCAAAAGTTCTACCTGTATGAGCACATGAAGCTCTTGAGGGACAACTAGCTATAGACCATAACAGTGGCTATGCTAAACAACAGATTTTCAGTGCAAGCAAAACAGGCTTCATGAGAAGATGCCATCTAAGACTTTCACAGATAGAGGAAATCAATGCTGGCTTCACAGCTTCAAAGAACAGGCTGATTCTCTTTTTCGGGACTAATGGTGACGTGAAGGTAAAGCCAGTGCTCCTTTACCATTCCAGAACTCCCAGGGCCCTTTGGCAGTGATTAACCCCACTCTGCCCGTGCCCTGCACATGAGAGGGCCAAGCCTAGGTGCAGCACATCTGCTTACTTATGGCACATTTGGGGAACTATGTTAAGCTCACTGCTGAGACCTACTGCACAGACAAGAGCCCATAAGCCAGACTAAACCTCTCCTCCTTTAAGCTGTGGGTGTCGGGTATTGTGTCTTAGCAACAAGAAAAGTAACTAAGACATTGATTTCTCTAGTGGGTCTCGGCAAGGTACATTGAAAGCCTTCTGGAGGAGATTCATCTTTCTAGATGTCATTAACATCATCTGTGATTCAGGAAAGGAGGTCAAAATTTCAACATTAACAGGAGTTTGGAAGAGGTTGGTCTAACCCGCTTGGATGACTTTGAGGGGTTCAAAATTTCAATGGAGGAAGTAGCTTCAGATATGGGAGAAATTGCTGGAAGACTAGAATTAGAAGTGGAGCCTAAAGGTGTCACAGAATTGCTACAATCTTATCGGAGGGTGATCAGTCCTCCGATTTCCTAGAAAGGGGGACATTGAGGGGTAAAGAAAGACAGACAATAGAGATTTGCATAATTTCAAAGTACACGGGGGACTGGGAGGTCAGTGCCTCAGAGTGGGCAAAGACGAAGACTCTCAGAGATAGTCATTGTTTATTGGGTACACACAATAATCTGAGGGAGCATCGGTGACTTAGGGGGTGGTGGTAATCCTAAATCATGTGGATCTTACGTTGATAACGATCTTAGGTAGCTGAGGATCTTATGCTGATGAGGGCGGTATGGAGAGCATTCTTACAATAGTAGGCAGGATGAGATAGCAGGGTAATAAAGAAGTTGTCCTTCCCCCAGGTGAAACCTTTCTCTTTTTAAATTACTACTCTGTTCTCAAAGAACCAGGATGTGTGTGGCTGTACTCTTGTCCTTGAGTGTCACAGTATCACAGGACTGTGGAGGCTTCAACTTGTGACCAGAGGTGAAAGGGAGTTATGTTTCCACATGCCATAGCTGGCTTGCAGGCAAGGTGACATTGGGCCTTAGAGAGCTATAGTCATACTATAATTTTAAAATGATTCCCCCCCCCAAATTTATGTAGAATGGCTCTTGAAACAAGTTTATTATGATGATGATATTTTAATGGATGAGGAATTGCTTCTTATGGATGAGGAAAGGTGGTTTCTCGAGGTGGAGGCTGGTCCTAGTGAAGATGCTGTGAACATTGTTGAACCATTATTGACTTAAGCACTGCATCCACGTAGCTGACAAAGTCATTGTAGGGTTTGAGAGGACTGACTCTAATTTGAAAGAAGTCCTACTGTGGGTAAAATGCTACCAAACATCATCACATGATACGAAGAAATCTTTCACAAAAGGAAGAGTTATACATCCATGAAACTTCACTGTTGGCTTACTTTATTTAATTTTTAAATTTTTTTTGGGTACCGGTGATCGAACTCAGGTCCTTATGCTTGCACAGCAGGTGATGAAATCACTGAGCTAAATCCCCAGCCCCACTGTTGGCTTATTTTAAAAAAATTGTCACAGCCAACCCAACTTTCACCATTTTTAGTCAGCAGCCAACAAAACCCTCCCCCCTCTAAGAGATTATGACTTGTTGAAGGCCCAGATGATAATTTGCATTTTCTAGTAATAAAATTTTTAAAATTCAGGTATGTACATGTTTTAGAGTTAATAGCATGGCACACTCAGTGTACTATGGTGAAGGGTAAATTTAACTTTTAGAAGCATTGGGAAATCAAAAATGTTCATATAGCTCTTTATTGTGATATTTACTTTATTGCAGTGGTCTGGGTCCAAATTTGCAATATCTCCAGGCAAGCTTGAAGGTCGTGATTTTAACCTCTGCAGCAGTCACAGTATGAGAATTTTACAGATGGGGAATCTGAAGGTTTCCTCATGGGTATAGAGGCACCAGGACCCGTGCTAAGACTTCCTAGCCCTGAAGTGCAGGCCAGTCTGCCCTGTACTGTCGTGTCTTCATTTGGGATCACTGAACTGTTTCCTGAGATCACTGGACTTGCAAAGCCCTATCCTTGCTGGGTTCACCAGACTGTCTTGCTAGCCATCTTGCTCTGGGGCTTCTGAAATGCCACAGGGAATAGAAGCCCTATTCCCTCCTTGTTAGCTTTCCCGCCTTGCTCTAAAGGGCAAGTATTCTTGGTCCTAGGGGTCTTCTCAGGATAGGAGCTTTGGAGGGTGAACATGTTTTTGATCAAAGGCTTGCAAGGAAACCCTGCAGATACAGGGCCGGCGATGCTTCGCTCCCTAGGACCCAGCATTACTATGTAAGGCAGCCGGGCCTGGGGGCTCCTTTTACTCTGCTGCCTGTAGTTTTTAAAATCAAAACCAACAAAAACAAACTGGAATAGAGCTTTTTATTGGATAAAATCCCCTTAAATTCACATTAGGAGGAAGGGTTTACCAAGGCAATGATTCTCTTCCTACAGAAGCGCACACTAGAGTGGGCTTTGGACATGGTTCTGTTCTGTCTGGAGCCCAGCAGCATGAGATGGGGGCCCTCGTGGTTACTGGTCACGTGAACAGGTGTTTCTGGCTGCACAGTAGTTTCAGAGGCTGAGGGCAGACTCTGGGCAGGACATCTCTGGCCTCAGTACCAGGGGGCTCTGGCCAGTCCTGAGCCCTGTCCTATGGTCACGGGCAAAAGTGTGTCAAAATCCTCACCAGGATCCTTTCCTGCAACTCCAGCATCCTGACTGTTGAGCCAAAGCCTGGCCGAGTACGGGCTCTGATGCCAAAATTGCAAAAACACCTAAAGAAAGACCACCAGAGCCTAATTCTCAGCTTGCAGTGGAGATAGTGCGGCAGGATGCAAATCAGTCCCCCCTCCCCACAACCTAACACCCATGTAATTCTCTGCAGTCCTTTGCATATATTAACTCATCAATCACATTTGCCAAGCCAGGGCTTTGAGATGCGATGGCAGAAGAAAGAGAAAACCTTAGGTTAGAGACTGTTCCGGAGTCCTGGCCATGATGATGTGGGCTACAGAGGATGAGAATGGAGACAGGTTACCCTGGAGCAGCTGCAGCAGAGTCCCAAGAGGGGACCCTGGAGGGGGACAGGGCTTCCTGGTGAGTGGCCCCTGCAGGCAGGAGCATAAGGGAGCAGCTATTTATTTAGACTCAGCACGGTTTCCCCAACCTTGTTATCTCCCTCATCCCTTATTTTTTCTCTAAAGCGACTCCCAGAGGCCTGCTGCTCCCAGAAGCCATGCCTGTCCCCTGTCCCCACGGGCAGGTGGCGGGCAGCCTGGCTTGGACTTGTCTCTGGCTCCCCATCCTCCTGGCTGGATCAGGACCCCTGGCCCTGGGCTGGATTTTGTTACAGGACAGATTTCTTTGATGGCAATTTAGAAAGTATATACTGTACTCAAAAAAATAGAATACAGGTGCTCAAGAGAGAGGTGCATTACAGTTTGGAGCTGGGAATATTCGTGGAAATTTGTGGAATTTGTGAATCTATAGGAAGTCCCCTCTTGGCCTGGGTTTGTAGGGAAAAAGGATGGCCCACCCACAGAAAGATAATGGCATATTTTACAGAAGAAAGGCAGGGCCCAGCCTATTTCTTTTTTTAAATTGGATAGTCTAAGATGTTTTGCCTAAAAACATTCTTTGAACTCTCTAAATCTGTTCCTTTTTTTTTTTTGTATTAAATTCTTTTATTGGTACATTGTAGGTATACAACACAATTACATTTCTCATTGGGAACTGTACCTTTATATAATGCATCTTGGTTCTTATTTTTTCCCCATTCCTAGCCCTCCCTTCACGCCCTCCACCCTTCCCTATTT
>NW_004624740.1:6653795-6822944 GCF_000247695.1 Heterocephalus glaber | reverse complement strand
TGTCCTCTGCGTCTTTGTAGTGTGGAATCAGGTGGCTGCCTGTCTGCAGTGGGGTGATTCGGTGTCTTCCGCATGACTCAGGACCTTGGTAGGGCGTGCACAGACCTGCCTGTCTGCAGAGGGCTGATTGGGCGTGATCTGTGCGACTCAGGACCTAGGTAGGGCATGGGCAGACCTGCCTGTCTGCAGCGAGGTGATTAGGCGTCTTCCGCGTGACTCAGGACGGTAGGGGGTGCACAGACCTGCCTGTCTGCAGCGGGCTGATTTGGCGTTTTCTCTCTGAATCTGTTCCTTTATCTGAATAATTTATGGATTTAAGAATCTTTAAGGGATTGAGGTGTGGTAGGCCTAGGAAACTACGGAACTCAGATATGGAAATTGGGTAACTTTGGGTCCTGGAGGCCTTTTTTAAAGTACCATTTAAAACTTATGATTTTTCCTTGTCCCTTCCTCCCTTCCCTTCTTCTATCCTACTTCCCTATGGTTATTGTGCACTGTACCCTCCCGTGCTTTATTTCTGGCCTTGAGGTGGCCTCCGGTCTGCGAGACAGTGACTAACTGACCCGCTGCATCTGGGGGCCCAGTGTGGTGGTTCAGGAACCCTCAAGCAGTGGTTGATTCCCAGGTACAGGTCCCTGTTTGGACCTGGTGGCAGGAAAAGGGGCTACAGGTTGGAGCCTCTGGCCTCTTGGAGCTGTTTTGAAGAAGACACTTCTGAGCCACTCCCTTTGTGCCAGAGCTCTTGTATTCACTATGGAACAGTCAGTCTGGAGTGCATGGGGTGTGGGACAAGGCTGGGGCTCAGGGCCTGGTGAAGGGAGCCCCAGATAGAGGGTGCCATTTAGTGGGACACTCACAGGGGAGACTGAGTGAGGTCAGGCTTGAGTCAGGGGTGCAGGGAGCTGTGCCCAGGCCAGGTGACACCGGGACTGGCCCTGATGCAGGCTGGAGGGGGTGGGCAGGCTGGAGCAGAGGGTAGAGGAAGTGCAGAGTGGCCTGGGGGTTGGGCTGGGAGCACTTCCAGAAAAGAGGCTTGGGGGCATGGGTACAGAGCAAGGTGTCCTCCCTGGCTGCCTTTGACCCTCATCTCTGCGTCCTGCTGCTGTGAATTTTTGTATTGTTATATTTTGTTGTGTCTTGGCAGGATGTTCAGATGGGCAGGGCTGTTGTTTAGGGCCCTTGGTGAAGGGCAAGGGGGCTTCGATGAGCTTGGTCTGCAGGCTTCCTGCTCAGCGGGCTCCTTGAATGCAGCCTCACATTTAACGGGGCCTGGGGTGGTGTGGGATCCCCACCCTCTCCGGAAGGCAGAAGGAGAGAGAAGGCTGGAAGGCTGCGGTGACTCCACACCTGCCTTCCAGGTGATGTTCTCAGCCCTGGGCCGGAGCCTCTGAGGCCTTGTTGCTGACTGGAAATCTGACCCCAGACTGGAACCCAGGTGGCCTGGGGACATCAACAGTTACCCGAGTGTGTGCCTCCCTTCTCTGCATCTGTCTACTTGGTTTTTATATTACTGCTTTATTCTGTCCACTTGCTCTTTAATTTCCTTATTATTTGGTTTTGTTTTGTTGTTTTGAGAGAGGGTCTTGCTATGTAGTCCAGGCTGGCCTTGAACTCACTACTGAGCCCAGGCTGGCCTCAAACTTGCATCAGTCCTCCTGCCTCAGCCTCAGAGTGCTGGGATTACAGGTGTGCACCACCATGCCCAGCTATTTGTTCTATTTCTGTGAGAAAATATCCTGGTTCAGCCTCACCTGAGCTGAGCAAATGCTGTCTGCCTGGAGCCTCTTCACGTCCTTGGTGGCCCCCCTCCCTGCTGTCCCCGGTCAGATCTCAGCTTCACCACGATTTCAGGGTCACCTGCACAGGAGGACAGACCCTTTATTCCATCTGTCTGTCTTGGCAGTATTAGGGAATTGAACCCAGTCTTCACACTGAGCTGCTTCCCTAGTGCTCTTATTTTTCATTGTGAGACAGGGTCTCGCTAAATCACTAAGTTGCCCAAGCTGGGCTCAAACTTGCAACCTTCCTGCCTCAGCCTCCCAGAGCTGGTGTGAATTACAGGTGTGGTTCCTTTTATTTTGAGGGGCAGACTCTCCCCTTTCCAGAATGCCAGAGTCCCCCAGTGTCCTCCAGAGCAAGCCCTGGCCTGGGTGTGGGCATGCTGGGAGGAGCCTCAGCCTCCTGGGAGTGAGAGTTCTCCGGGAAGTAAAGCACCCATCACGAGGAGAAAGGAAGAAACCAGAGCCAGAAGCCCCTCCCCCAACTCTTTATACAGTGTTCCTCTCTCCTGCATTCCTTAGAGGATATCTGCTCAAATCCCAGGAAATCCAGGCTCCTACATGGTCACCAGGGCCCTCACGGGCTGGCCCCTGCCTGCCAGGTAGCTGCATTTTTAACAGGTGCCTGGTCAAAGGCACCGTCTAAACAAAGGCCTTCCTGGACCCACATGCCTGTTAACTCCCTGTCCTCCCCCCACCTGATTTATGTACTCCAGTCTGTGCTTTCCTTGCCTAATTCTGGAAGTCACCTCTTGTCTGTCCCTTGTGCATCTGTCTCCTTGCCCAGCCAGGGATGCCCAAGGGTTGCAGGTGACACTGCTGGGCTGGGAAGAAACTGACGGTGGCACTGAGGGGGTGAGCAGAGCTGGTCCCTGGGCTGGGGCTGTGTGGCGGGATATGGTGGCCTTAGAGTGCGGGTGCCGCTGGCTTGTGGGCCCTGGAGCCACAGGGGTAGGCAAGAGGTGGGGACATTGCCTTTGGGGGGGTTGAGTGCAGATGGGAGCCCTGAGAAAATGCGGGCAATGAGCCATCGCATCCCTGTGAGAACTAGGCAGACACACAGGCCCATGGCGACCCACAGCTGCCTGACTGCCACCGGGACTGTGTCCCATTCAGGAAAGGTTTGGGCACTGGCCATGAGCAGAAGGTCCCAGGGTCCTCTCCCACTGCCACCAGCTCCTCAGCCACACGAGAGACTGAGCCATGCACAGAATGTTCTGGAAAGTCTCCAGAGAAGTGGACACAACCGGAATTCTCATGATTCTTAAAAGTGGATGCACTTGGCACCCACTTGTATTTTTTTATCCAAGATGCACACATTGTCTTAAATGATCTGCTATGAAGCAACTTTGCGCTGTATCATCTCACGAAGCCTCGTCACGACGCCTTAGTGTAGGTTCTGGTGTCATTCTTACCACCATCACCTCCACTTAGCATTGAAATGGACTGAGGGAGGCCCACAGAAGTCAGAAGCAGCCACACCAGGCCTTGGGTCCCCAGAACTGAGCCTTGGGCTTCCTCCGGTGGGAGCAACACAGCCGGGCCTTCCAGGTGCTCACGGTGGTTATTTTATTGCTGTGATTTCATGGACTCTCTGATGCCATAGGGCAGGCGCAGTGGCCACCCCAGGTCCCAAGGAGGAAGTGGAGCCTGAAGTGCCGGGGTCCTTGGGGACGCCGTGCTGTAGTTGTCCCCTCCCTGTTGATGCTCCAATGCAGACCACTGTCTCTTGGTAGGGGCCTGGCCTTATGGGACCAGCTCAAACCCCTGTCTCTCACTTCCTGTCTGTGGTCGTTTGTTAATTGCGCTTTCCTCTCCCAAAGTAGAAGGACAATGCACAGAGCCCCTTTCATTCTGCACAACCTGTTTGTTCAGACAGAGCCTCAGGGAGTCCGTGGGGCTGGGAGGGGGCAGCCCTGACAGGCCCCTTCTGTCTTCCTCCGGCCTCCTGCCAGCAGGGAGGAAATGGAAACCACACAAATCAGCCTGCTGTGCGAGGTGCGGGACGACCACGTCAGCCTCCAGAATGGGGCTCTTGGTGGCACCTCCAGAGGCGCCCCAGTTACTCCGAGTCCACGTGCTCTCAGTCTACCTGGATTCCAGTAGCCGATGTCCCCCAGCTCGCTCAGTCTCCACAGCCAGTCAGCTGAGCACCGGTCCTTCGGGTCTGAGAAGGGGCAGAACCCGAGGAGGAGCTGGCTCTGATCCTGAAGGGAAAGTTTGGTTTCCCAGGACTCTGGTTAGGTTTCTGTTCTTCCTGGGAAGCATTGGAGAAGCTTTCAGAACAGAAACAGCCCCACAGTGAAAATGAGAACTCAACTCAGGGCACCTGGGTGGATCCTGTGTCTACCCAGAATGGATGAGTGGATTTACACGGGCGTTTATTTCTTCCTCTGTGCCCACCAAGGTTGGTCCTGGGGATGGCAAGGGAAGACGCAGTGGTCACAAGCTGAGCTGAGTGACACCCACTGCCTGAGCTGTGGGTGCACAGGAGGCTGGGGGGTGCTGGTGGCAGAGCTGTAATGGCTCCCCACAAAGGGGCAGAGCCTGGGTCTGGGGGTGCAGAAGGCAGGTGGAGTGCAGTGCTCCAAGGTTGGAGACAGGGCTCTGGAAACAGAGTGCCTTAATTTACAGACAGCTTTTAAAATGTTTCCTGGAAGGCAGGAGCTCAAGATAACCCACAGCTAAAGTCTTTTTCTCTTCCTATTTAAAAATTTTTTTATTGGTCCATGTTTGTAGTACATAATGTCCACATTCACCATGGGGAGTTGCACATGTACATGACACATCTTGATTCTTTTTTCATCCCCTCTCCCCTCCCTCTATCTTTGGTTCCCTTCCCATTTGCAAAAGATCTCTTGCTTTTTTTTTTAATTTTAGAGGAGGAGACTCACTGGCATTTCTGCAGACCCATCCCACAGCTAGTTGTCAGTGGTGCTGGGGTTGAGCCAGTGGCCAGGCAGGGGTCAGAGCTGGTGGGGAGCCCCTGGGCCTGGCCTCATCTCTGTTTGAAGATGTCCCTGTCCTCAGGGATTTACCTTGTACCAGGAGGATGATGAGGACCAGGCACCATAAAACAGTGATGTGTAGTTCACCCAAATGGGCAAGAGGCATCATCTTTCCTGAGGGAGTGTGCGCAAGGCAGCTCTGGGCACAAAAGTCTCACTCCAGGCTCCCAGTGAGGCTGCTAGGATGTCACTGCCTTTTCCACTTCCTGTCGCAGGCGCTGACACTCCAAGGGCCATGCAGAGACACATAGCCAGGTCGCCAGGGTTCATGTTCATGGGTTCAGAGGAGGAGTGGAGTGAGATGAGACAGTGTGAAGCAAAGTACCTGCAGGGCTTCCCAGGACTAAGCTTTAGGGGTACTGGAAGTACTCAGCCTCAGCACAACATCCTTGATAGGCCAGGCCAGTTCACCTGCAATGTCCAGATGCGGCAGTTTCTGTGAGCCTGGTGGATGGGGACCAGGTGGCTGAACAGCAAAGTCTTGAGCTCCACATCTGAGTTTCCTTGGCAACAAGGGATGCTTTTCACTGGGGATGACTGCAGGGCTTGAAACGACTTTGCTTGCTCTATGTGATAGACGCGGCCAATGCCTTCTGGCTGAACTTTCAGAGACCAAAGGGAGCAACCACGTGTCAAGAATCTGACCAGCCTGCATGGTGGAGTGGCCGGAGATGTAGGAAAAATATCCCTGAAGCAGCCACAGATTAGCATTTAATAAAGGGGTGCACTTTCTTGTTTGATCAGAACAGTTGCATCTCATTAGGTAAAAATTCTTGAGTTTTTATTCTCACAATGAGCTGAATTTGGGTTCTGAGGTTTTTATAGCCATCTTGTGCAGGAGTGGCTCCTATTTTCCTTTGGTAGGGGCTCATGGAGAGTCCCACTTTACAGGCAGGGGAAATCAACAGATCTGTGGATAGCCATTAAAATCTACATAAGTAGTTCCAATAGGGTGCTGATAGATTCATCTACAAGACTGCTGATAGATTTCATCTAAATTACAGGAACCAATCAGAACTGAGCTGAATCCAGATCACTGTGGACAAGAACCAGCATGCCTGGAGGGCAGGGTGGTTTTTACAGCCCTGGTCTTGTCTGATGCTATCAGCTGGGGGTGCCTGGAACCCTGTTGGCATTACAGAGTTAATGCAAGCCTGTGGTCCAAGCGGAAAGCAGGCAGCGTGAGTCATCTCTCAGACTCTCTCCTTTCAGCCCTCCTGTACCCTAGCAGTTTCTCATACTTGATCTCACCGCTTTGTTTCAGAAACAGGAAAATGTTGATTCATGATGTCCTGGAAAGTGGCTGACGCATCAGTGTCTGAGTGGCGGGTGACAGTGCGGTTGCCCTGGCAATGGAAGCGGTCACCCACGCAAACATCTGGAGGTGGAGGGTGAAGAGTCCCGAGTGCTTCCCTCCTGTTCTCGCAGGATATGTGTTCAGCCTCACGAAGCAGCCCCGATCCTGAGAAATGCTGAGAAATCCTAGGCTCCGAGGAGTCTGACAGCGGTCCAGCCCATCCCTCGTTTTACATTCAAGTTCCTTAAAACACAAAGTATAAAAGGACGTGTCCACATCTCCTTCCAGTGTCAGTCTGCAAGGTCTGAAAAGCGATTCCTTTCCTCTTGGTCTGAGTTGCCCTAAACACTTTAACAACAGCAGTAACAGGGACAAGTATGGAGTGTGTGTTTTGTGCATCTTTACTTCATTTCCTTTTTCTAGAAACGTTATTTTACAAAGCACACAGTGCTAATGGATTGGAAGAGAAAACATGTACCTGGGGCTTCACCTCCCATGCTTTACCTAGGTAACAAAGGCAGAGCACTAACGCAGGTGGCACTGGTGAAATAGGTGACGCAGCTCATGGGCTGACAGCTTGCTCAGGTAACTTGGTGCCTCTCTGAGGTGGGATCCTGGCTGTCCCCGTGTGGGGAGCTGGAAGGCCTCTGCCAGCAGAGCTGGGCAGGCAGACTCAGAGCCACCCAGCTGAGTGTAAAGGAGGCTTTCAGGGCTGATGTCAGCAGTGAGGTCTGTCGTTTGCCCTGCCCATCTGTTCTCACACACTCCTAGGTTGGAGTGGTTCTGCAGTTTTTACTGTTCTGCACAGAAGAGAGAATGAGGCTCTGATGAACTGAGCTCTGCCTGAATCTCATTTTTCTGTGCGAAGGACAGGACCAGGTGGTCAGCACTAAAGTCCCTTAGGAGTTGGAAGTTTTGAGGGAACCCGGGGAAGCTGCTCTAACGTGCAGAATTGGCTACCTTGTGCCTCTTCTGGGCTGTGGTGCCTGGTCTCCAACAGCTTGCGCTGGACACCACATCCGGCCTCATCCACATCCGGTCACACCTGCATCTGCCCGATGTCCACATCTGTAGGCTTCCGCATAGATCTATGCTCTTATCCAGCCTTGTCTGCATCTGTTCAGCCCACATCTGGTGGCGCCCACATCCGGGCTCATCCATATCTAGCCTTGTCCCTAATTGGCTTCCCCCACATCTGGACCCCACTCACATCTGACCTTGCCCACATCTGGCTGCACCTGTGGGGTCAGCTTGGCGGCCCTGTTCCCTTTGTATTTCTACTGCATGTGTCCTCTTCTGACATGAACTAAAGGATTTGTGTGTGTGTGTGGGGGGGTGGTGGGGAGCCTTACACCTCCCAAGAGATCTTCAGGAGTTTGACTACATGAATTCATCAAGGAAATTGATTCCTCAGGTTTGACGCAGGCACAAGTTGCTGGTGTCTGACTGGCACCTGGTGCCACTTGTGCTTCCGTAAGTGCTCATGGGGACATTTGGAAGGTCCAGAGTCTGTCAGGTTTGCAAACATGAGAGCCTTGAAAAGGCTCCTACTCAAAAAATTTTAAACTTGCTTAGCAGAAAAAATTCTTTCCCCAAACAAAGTGTTTATTATATGGTACCTTATAAAATTCTTATGAAATGATAGCATTTTGTAAATTTTGTTTTATAATTTTAAATTTACAATGTTCATTATTTTTGAGTAAGCCAACCAACAATAACAGCTTTTTTAAAATAATAGCTTTTTTGATGAACCTAAATATTTTCAGTATTCCCCTGCCATAATTTTCTTCACAGTATCCTCTCCAAAAAAATAATCCTAATTCATAAAGACAAGTAGTAATATAATAATGTTTAGAATTTTTCTTAAGATGTACTGTGTTGAAATTGAGAAATAAAAGACCCTCCCAATTAAGGAAATGCTTAAAAGAATTTGAAACCTATTCGAATAGGAGTAATGGAAGAAGTATTTTTAAAATTTGGCTAAAATTCAGAAATCATAAAATCAAAATTTTAACCACTTTAAAGTGTAGAATTCATCAGCTTTTAGTGTATTCACATTGCTAATGGCACAGAATTTTCATCACCCCAAGAGAAACTGTCCCCATTAAGTGTGCGTAGACTCACAAAAGATTTAAAGTATTTAATCTTCATGAAATGAAGCAGATCAGAATAACTGAGATGATTTTAGGTCAAAGGATGCCATGAGGGTACAGCAGTAGAGAATGATGTGTGCCAGGCATGGTGGTGCACACCTATAATCCCAGGATTCAGGAACCTGAAGCAGGAGGATCGCCATGAGTTCAAGGCCAGCCTGGGTTACATAGTGAATTTAAGGTCAGCCTGAACTACACAGCAAGACCCTGTTTCAAAAAACAAAAGAAACCCAACATATCTGATGGAGTGGTAGAGGTCTTGAGAACATGCAGAAGGCTTTGAATACAGAAGCTCCCGCCCCCCATATCCACAGAAGATATGTGAATGCCTGAAACTTGTATGTTCTTCATTTTTCCCTACACATACACACCTATGATAGTTTAATTTACAAATTAGGCATATTAAAAGCTTAAAAATAGCTAATAACAAAATAGTACAATTGTAATGATATGCTATAATACAAGTATGTGAAGGTGATCTCTTGTTCTCAAGACATTTCATTGTACTTTCACGCTTTGCACTTAAGGAAGCACATACAATTTTCTTTGGTGTATCCAAATTGGCAGCATCACTACTCTTGTGTTTTGGGGCCAATATTTATTAAATTGAACACAGGCATGGTGATATCTTGATGATCAGTCTGAAAACTAAAATGGCTACCAATATGTAGGGAAATAGGTACAGCTTGAGACCATAATGCTAAGTGAAATAAACCAGACACAGAAGGTTAAATATTGCATGGTTTCTCTTATATGAGAAACTCAAAGTATAAATAATGTAAAGAGCAAAATAAAAGACAATAGGAAACAGGAAGGTAGACTGTAGAAATGAAAAAGGAATTTGGGCATGAGGAAGGATGAGAATGAGAAGAAGGAAAGGGGAAATAAAGAGTATCAAGATTCAATATGCGTATGTACCAATTCCTCATGACTAATGTACTCATTATATATTGCAATCATATACTAATTTAAACGGGGGGAAGGCAAAAAATAAGATGGCTTCTAAGTGACTAATGAGCAGGTAGTGTATACAGCGTGGATACCCTGGACAAGAGATGATTCATATCTTGCATGGGTCAGAGCAGGGTGACACAAGATTTTAGGATGCTATTTAGAATGGTGTGCAATTTAAAACCTATAAGTTGTTTGTTTCTGGAATTTTCCATGTTATTCAGACCATGAGTGATGAGAGAAAATAAAACTCTGGATAAAGGTTTTTATCAACCCACATGTCTTGATTCACAAAGATGGTCTATGAGAGTCAACTGTAAAGCTTGAAGGGTCAGCTTGAACCCTTTTCTGTGTGTGTATTTAAAATGTATCTTTTTAACATTACAAATCTCAGCTTCATGAAACAAATAAGAATCATTCAGATAATAATGCTAAGCTGGCTAAAATGTTGTCATGTTGAGTTTTAGTAGTTATTGAAAAAAAAAGCCCATGATCTCCTCCTATTTTATGATAACTTACAGGATTTTATGGAGTTTATTTTACTTAAAATCATAGCAGCCACTGGAATGGCAGGCAGCTTGTGAAGAAGCCACCTGCCTCTCAGCCATTGGATGTGGCCTCTTTTCCAGGTCCCAAGGGTGCCTATCCCTATCTCTGTTGTCTCAGAGATGCTTTAGTAGTTCTGGGCTGATTATCAAAGATAAGTTGAATTAGACCCTTCACTGGGAGAAGGGAAGGGCATTCAGTCCTATCCAACAGCTGCAGACTTAGGCTCCTGGGTCCAATGATAGGAATCTAGATTTCACTTTGGCTGTCCACCCCTGAAAATCAGGAGATCTCCAAAAAGGAAACCAAATGAAACTCCAGCTGTCCAGGTACCATCAGCCAAAAGTTGTTTCAGGGAGTTTTTTTGTTTTGTTTTGTTTTTGTTTTTTACAAAAATACTGGCTGTGGAGTGTGTGCCTTTGTCTCACAAGCCTGAAGCTTTTTAGCACAACCTTGTGGGTCCAACATGGTGAGATCTGAGCTGGGCGTGGTGCAGCCCATTTGGAGGGGCAAGCAGAGCTCTGTCCCTGGGGAGAGGACAAGGACAAGACAGGGCCCTGCCTCAGAGCAGCCACCTATGCAAACGCTGCCACTCATTCAGGAGAAATCTGCCCACCCTGCCCATAGCCTGTGGAACCTTGGGGAGAAAATCTGCTGCTTGGAGCCTCAGTTTCCTTATCTCTAAAGGGTCCTGGTTATGGGGCCAGCTTCTGAATTAATTTTACCTGTATTTGTGGTCTGTTCTGGCCAAGTTTACGGGCAGCTCAGAGTCAGCCAGGAGCCCACCTGGTGCTCTCACAACAGGTCAGTGGCCAATTCTCTCAGCAGTGGGCACCCTGAGGCTGACTGGCCAGCAGCCGCCCCCTGGGGCTCGGATTGGCTGAGCCCTTGACTAGGCCTGGCTCCTGTTGCTTTTGGGCTCCTGAGCTCATGGCTGTGGGGTCAGAAGTCCCACGGGAGACTCCAAGAATAGAGTCATTGCCAGGACTCTTATTTCCAAAATCTGAACCCACTTTGCAATACTAAATAAATACTGCTCAAAGCTGAACACCTCTCTCTTGCCAAATCACCCAGCTTCATTTTCTAGAACCTTATTAGTAACTTTCCAACACTTTCCTCCACAGGAAGTCTTCTCTTTTTCTGATTATTTGCTGAAAAGCGGATATCTCATAAAAGAGAAATGCGTTAAACTCCCCAGCACTTAGGAAGTCCAATGTCATCTGAGAAAAATCATAACTCAGTGAGAGAATCTTAGCAAATATTTTTATTAGCTTCCTGAGTAATGAGATAGTGAAGGCTTTAGACAGAGCCAAGTTTAAATCTGTTGTTATTTAGTATCAGTTCACAACAACAACCAAAAAAAAAATTGCCTTCCATTTTAAGTGACGATTTCAATATCAGTTCTCTGTAGGGATCTTTCTGCTTTCAGGAAAAGTGGCAGTCAAACCCAGTGCAAACTCGATCGGTTGAACATTTTTCTTAAAACTCACAGAGGGTTCCCTCTCTTGCTTCTTAGCGCGTGTCTCCAGGCCTTCCCCAAACACCTCTCTCCATCTCCCCTGTGAGGCATTGAGTCCTCCCTGGACCCTGGGGACCTTGCACAAACCCACAGGGACCACGCAGCAAAGCTGGCACCGAGGCCAAGTCCAGGTCGTTGCAGAATGCCTTAAGGTCTTCCCAGAGGGCAGCTCACAGAGGTGTAGGAGGGGCCATTTCTCAGTCACCCTCCTGGTGTCCAGAAGTCTATGTGAAAATTTGTCCTGGCTTTCCGGGTTCTGATGTGTGTGGCTTCCACCTGCCTCCCTCGGGCACAGCTGAGGATGCTGTGATGGCTCAGCTGCAGTGTGGCGGAGCGTCCACCCTTCCTGTTGCTGTCCCCGGCTCTGCTTCCTGGAGGTGGCACCGTGAGCACCCGGGGAACTGACACCTCTCCCCACACATAGCGACCTGTGTGAGCCTGAGCCTGGCTTGCCATTTCTTTCTTTCTTTCTTTCATTGGTACCGGGGATTGAACTTGGGTCCTTGCGCTTGCGCAGCAGGTGGCAAGACCACTGAGCTAAATCCCCGGCTCACTGTTTCTTTCTTCCCCTGCTGGATCCATCTTGTGCCCTGCCATGGCTGGTGCTTGCCACATCCCCTCTGGCTTCTCCTCGTTCCCATCCCAAGACCCAGACAGCATCTGGGGCTCCTCGCTGCACTGTGGGCCTCTCTCAGACACTGCTGAAACTCGTGGTCCTGTTCTCTGTGGGGTCTGCTCTGCTCAGCCACAGGGACAGAGTCCCAGCTTGTGACAGGACAGCGAGTCACTGATGGCAACAGGCAGCAGCCAAGGTAGGACAGCATGGTGCAGACCTGAGATCCTCCTGACTCTCAAAGCCTGATATCCACCTAGGAGCTCATCAGTCTCCTTGGGCCATTCAGAGCAGGTGACAAGGTGGTGGAGTACCTGTGGCCTAAGGAGCCTTCTTCAGGCACTACTGAAGCAGCTAATGAGCGCTATGCATATGCACAGTACTAGTGCCCCACCTTGCTTTAGAGTCGCCTCACTTACAGAGGAGCAGTTCTGCTATTTCTCTCTCCTGTTGGGTGTTGAGGACACTCAGCTGCTGCAGTCACAGGTCTATAGGAAAAGCTAAGATGCGGAAGCAGAGGGATCTGGCCTCACTCTGGCCCCGTCCCTCAGCAGCTTGGGAGAAGACAATGGCTTCCTGATGGACCACATGAGGACAGCAGTAACAGCTAACATGAGAGGCTCTTGTGAAGCCAGTGAAATTATTGATAAAAATATGAATGTAAGAGCCCAGGACAGTACTGTGGTCCTCTGGACTTCAGATTCTTTTGCTGCATTGTGAACACACCAGGAGTAATGAGGATGCTACAGCTATCAGCGTGTTTACAGCTCTTTAGTGTCCCAGATTCTGTCCCCTGTATGGGCTCCTTGATGTTAACCTAACCTAGCAGGTAGCTAAGGCCCAGAGAAATCAGCCTGCTGATCCAGTCCCATGGCAGGCTTTGGGAAACCAATCCAGATAGAGGATATTACTGCAGCCTGTCAGAGCCCTGGGCTTGGGAGCACCATGCACAGGAGGCTGGCACTGGTGGTGACTGACTCATGACAAAGGGCAGTGACTCTATGTAGTATGGGCTAAGGATGAGGTGGAACAGGAAACAGAGCTGTGGGCAGGGGAGGAGCCTGGTGTGAGCCTGGGGTGTCCAGTGGCTGGGGGCAGGGGCCACAGGTGGGTGGAGGAGATGCTCTCCTGCTTTGGTGACAGGGTGACAGGGAGGATGGGCTGGATAAGGCCTGGAGAGGGTGGGGCAAGGGCAGGAGGTGGAAGGGCAGCCCAGAGTCAGGAGTCAGCTGAGAGGCAGGGAGGGTCCGAGGCCAGCGGGGGGCGGGGGAGAGGGACGAAGTGGCCTGGGGATGTCACGGAGCCCCTGGAAGTGGGGACTGCCTGAGCCCATGCCCTGTGCAACCTTCCTGCCATGCTGCCCCATTACCCAAGGAACTCCTGGGGCCTGGGTGCTGGAAAGCATCTGGGTGCCCTGCAGGGCAGAGGGCTGGAGAGGGCAGAGTGTGGTGCTGCAGTGGTGCAGAGGCAGGAGGAGGCTGGGGCAGAGAGGCGGGCTGTTGAAGGCCCCTAGGCCCACAGCTTGGGTGTGAGGGCTGCTGCTGGGTGATTTTCATCTTGGTGTCAGAGGACCTCAAGGCTTGAAGAGGCTCCTGGAGTCACCAGGGCCAGGGGGCTGGTGAGTGACAGAGAACCCTTGCTAAGTGCTGGGACCAGAAAGTATGGGCAGGGGCAAAGCCTGGGCTGGGTCTCAGGTGTCTCGGGTCTCCCCTGTCAGCTCGCAGGCCTTAGGTCCTCCAGAACCTTCCACAGATGGCTTCCCTAGAGTGGAAACCGGATGTGGGGTGGGTGGGAATTCTATTATATGCACAGTTTTCCTTTCCTATATTCATGGATTTGTATATAAAACTGTCCTCAAATAAAAAGCTCATTAAATACAAAAACCCCACCCTGTGCCCAATAAGCGGTGGTAGATCCTCTGACAAAATGTGGAGCCAGCTGAGGCCAAAGGTGTCCAGGATGAACAGTGGATGGTGACAGAGGCATTTAGGCCTCCATACTGAGGGGTGGGGTCCCAGGCAAGGAAAGATCACAGACTCTGTCCCAAGAGGACTTGGTAAGTGGGCCAAAGGGCGAACCCTCCAGAAACATCGAATGCCATGGCTCACCAGGCTCCAGGAACCTCAAGGCCCACAGTGCCACACTGGTACATGGTTTTGTGTCAAGTCTCAAATCACTGTCATGTTGTGGTGACAGGAAGGGGAGTGGCTGAGGTGTGAGGAGGAGACAGTGCCAGCCTCTCTTTTGAAGAAGTGCAATTCTTCACTGTGACCCCAGCAATACTTTGGCAGGCTGGGCCTTGGTTGGTCTGCGTGTGACACTCACAGGAATGGAAATGGGGTGCAGGAGAATAAAAAGGAGGTGTTTCTTTTACCCTTGAAGTGAGTGGACCCATGATTAGTTCGAGCATTCCTTGCCCCAGTCAGGACAAGGTCCACAGGTCCTCAGCTCTCCAGCTTGGGGTGGGAGCGGTGAGCAAGAACCTCCAGTCACATCCCCGGGGAAACTGTGGGGAGGCCGGGCCCCAGAACCTCAAAAACTGAGGCATGACCCTACAATAAGTGCTTTCTGATCAGGTTTAAGTCCCTAAAGATTACCTAATTAAACAATGTAACATTGGAAATAATTACACAGCGTGATTCCAAGAGTTTATTTCATGTCTGTACAAACTTCACAAACTACATCTGTATCCAAAACAGAACTTAGGGTGAACATACCTATGGCAGTGAGTGTCAGAAGGGAGAGGTGAGTGGGGACCAGAGGTCCTCAGGCAGAAGGCAGTAGGGGACACAGCCCACCCAGAGGGCAGTGAGCAATGCAGACGAAGCAACAGGGCAGGACGAGGAACAGTGACAGTCAGCCAAGACAGGGAGTCTGCAGTGCAGGAGCCTGGTGTTCAGAGTTGGGCATGCTGAGCTGTAGGGGTGTACCAGACACTTGTGGAGGGGCCACTGTGGAATGTTCCCATCTGCTCTCTGTCACCTGTGCCTGCAATGCACTGGCTGTGACATCTTCAGTGTTCCTACCAGGCCCTGTGTGGACCCCTAGCATGGCATGATCTTTTTAAACAGTTTTATCCTGATATCATTCATCAGTCACAATGGAATGGGTTTCATGCATCCACAGCCATCGTCACAATGTATTTAAAAATTTTTTTGTTATCCTCCAAAGAAACCCCATACCCATTAGAAAAGTCTCCATTTACTTTATGTTACTTTTAAATATTAATGATTTCTATTTTCAATGCCTGTCTATAAGTGTCTTAGTTTTTTTTTTTTTTTTTTTTGGTACTGGGGATCGAACTCGGGACCTTGTGCTTGCAAGACAGGCAGCAGAACCACTGAGCTAAATCCCTGGCCCCTTTTTAAAGTTTTTTTTTTATAAGCTTCTTAGTGATAAAGACCCCCATGTTATTTGTTTTTTGCATTACTAGCCTATAATAATTATCCAGAATAGCTTCTATGTGAATAAACCACAGTTTGAAATTAAAGTATTTAAAAACTATGTGACCTCTTTGCATGCCTGTGCTATTTGTGTGGCTGCCTGCAATATTTTTCAGACCTGCTTGAGAAAATGATGGGAGTCGGTGGAGATAAGTGATCATTCCTTTTTTTCTCTCTTGGCTGTATTTCTTTAGCATCTGTTGTAAACAAAACAGAAAAGAATCTTTCTAATATCTCAAATGCAAGGAAGCCAATGATGAAAAATGTAATAGCAAAGGTCAGAGTATTTATTATATGTTCATGGCGTAAATCACATCTGCTCGTTAAAGTTAATTCCAATGAACAACAACCAAGGCAAAGAGATGTCTGAAAGTCTCTGGGGAGAAATACAGTCGTTGATAGATTCTTGCTTTTAACCATTTTATGTCATGAGGATGTACATTGCTTCACTTTAATGCAATGTTTCCAGAGACCTTTGGGGCTGGAGGCCACCACAGGAACCTCCCCTAACACCTTCCCCTGAGGAGAAGGCAGGAGACCGACAGGCAGGGCAGTGGGAGAGCTCACCCAAGAGCAGGTCATGATGCATAGTTCAAAGCAGCAGGATTTACCTCCCACTGGGTCTTCAGGAGTCTGAACACCATTTCTAAGTTAGAAGCTTCTTGTCCAATGATGTTGCCTGGCGGGGCTGGGCCTGCCCGCTCTTGATGCCCTGACGTTGCGCTGGGTTAGTGAGCCTGAGACTGTTTCCCAACCCTCTGCTCTGTGCTCTTCCAGAACACAGGACCAGGCTCTCACCATAATCACTACTTTACTTGTTTCTCTGCCCTCCTCAACAGTGAATGCTTGAGCAGATTGATGGTGTCTTTGACGTGTGAACCCAGGAAACACTGATTCAGTACTCGGAACTGCTAGGTCCTATTTGAGGACCCATCTCCTGAAGCTATATTCTATGTGGCCTGAGTAAGCAGGGGAAGAATAATTACAGAGAGAATCACAGACACATACATGGGGAAAGTACAGCAGAGGAAAGGAGTAGGAAGAGCCAGAGAAGTTGGAGGGACTGAGTTTGATTGTCTCTACAAGACGGTCAGAGAAGAGATATCCAACGAAGCAATGTTTATAGAGAGACACAAAAAAGTGAAGGAGGATTCACACACATTGGGGAACACAGTGCAAAGGCCCTGGGTAGATGCTTGTATGGTAAATTAGAGGAAGCAATAGGCCAGCATGGAACAGAGCTGGGACAGAGCATATGAATTGGGAGATGTGGACAGAGATTATAGGGAATCTGATTATTTAGGGCTCTGAAGACCCTGTCATGGTTTGAGAGGGGAGCACTGGAGCAGAAGGTCACATGGTCTCACTTTGCTTTTGAAAACTCTCTGGCTCCTCTGTTGAGAGTGAACTGTGAGAAGCTGAGCTTAGAAGCAGGGGGAAGCAAGGCTCCCGCAGGCACCCAGCTCGGTAATGGCAAATGACTCCTCCTGATTCCTTAGGTGTCTCTCGTTGCCACACTGGCTCATCTGCAATCCTTGGTCTATGCCAGGCTTGGATCACTTCTCATCACCACCAGTGCTCCCACTCCAAGGAACCCTTAGGTCTCATCTCGGAACTGCAGTTGATTTCCCAGCTGCTGTCCTCCCCATGGCTTTCTCTTAGTATAGCAGCCAGTGAATCTTTCAAAATGGAAGCCAGGAGAGTGATGTCATTGAAAACAGTAGAGGATGGAATGCCAAAACTCTGTCTCTTCACGGAAGCAATAATTAACTTGGCACATCCTCTCTGAATTAACTTTTCCAGACTCTGCAACCAAATTCAACAACGAAGGGAATGTCTCACAAAGAAAGTAGCTCCTACATTTTGGAGAGAGAGTACTGTGTTGCTTTACCTTACTGCCCACAGTCTACCACTTTCCAGCCTGGTGGTAGCTGTGAAGATGGTGGCCCATGGTACCAACACAGACCTTGGTCTCCAAGAACTGTGCTTGTCTGCCTGCTTGTTTCTGAGAGTATCCAAGGCATTGCCTTTGTTTTACCTGCCTTAGAACTTTCTCAGGGCTGCTGTAGCCTCTAGGGAGGTATTTTTCAAAAGCATTTAAGGCAAATGTATTAGCTGCAGCTGACTGGGATAACAGATGAAAAAGCAGCAGACTCTGGAAAGCTTAGGAAGACACTGGGGAAGCATGGAAATGTGGGAATAAAGCTTTGCAAAGCTTCACACATACTAGGGGATCAGAAAGGCCACAGGAATGCCCAGGGCTATGCACATGCTAAGAAGAGCACAGAAGATGCTCAACTTTCAACTCTAACTGATCTTTAGACATTATTGATGTTGGAAGTGAATGCTAGGTGAATGTAAATGGCCTGAAAGAGCCTCCACACAGCCAGTGTACAGACTGGGAGACTGTTTCATTGCGTCAGCATCAGGCATTCAAGGAAACTGCTGTTAAGTCACCAAGTGACCATGAAGCCAGTACAACCAAGATTTCAATATTTACTACATGCAACAAAAATTATAATGTGTACCAAAAGAATTCAGAAGAGTAACTAATCAAATAATGACAGCCTTTGGTAAGGAATAAGAACAAACCTTGGGGAGAGAAGATTGTGATTCCCAGAGTTACACATTATAATATCAAAACTATCCAATATACAACAAAAATTTACATCATATGCAAAGAAGCAAGAAAGAATGTCTCACATTCAGAAAAAAGTGAATAGAAATGGTCCCTGAAGAAGCCAAGGTATTTGTTTTACTATTAAAAGATGTTAAATCAGTCACCTAAATAGACTCAGTGAACTAAAGGAAATTCACAGATAAGGAATTAAAGGAAACCAGGAAAATGATGTGCAAATGGAGAATTTTAACAAAGAGATAGAAAATGTAAAAAACCAGACTGAGAATTCTTGAGCTGAAAAGTACCACAGCTAAAATGAAAAGTTCACTAGAGGGGTTTGTATTAGTCATTTTGCTGTCCCTGGGACAAAATATTAGGTACCTACAATTTAAAGGAGGAGAGGTTTATTTTGGCTCACAGTTTTATAGAATTCAGTCCATAATCAAGAGGCTTCAGGGCACAAATGAACTGGTGGAAGGACCTGGCAGAGGAGAGCTGGAGGAGCCAGGGACAAGAATTCACCCTTCCAGGTCACACCCTAGTGAGCCATCCTTTCAAAGCAGACCCCTCCTCAAACGATACCGTCAGCTATGAATTCATCAATGGATGAGTCCACTGATTAGTACAGCACCCCATAATGTAATTGCTTTCCAAACAAATGAGGTGTAGGGTGGGGTTTAGATCTAAACTATTACAGGGTTTAACACAGTTAGAGGAAAGAATCCTCAAAACTGAAGATTGCTTAATTTATATTTTTCAATCTGAAAAGTAGAAAGAGAGGATGGAGAAAACTAAACAGATGCTAAGAGATCTGTGGGACATCATCAAATGTATCAACACATGCATCACAAAAGTTTCAGAAGGAGAAAGGCAGAAAAGAGATGTGTAGAAATAGTGTCTCATGGTCTCCAAATTTGGTGGACAATTGGGATAACTGTATCTGAGAATCCTGATAGATTCCAAGTAAGACAAATATAAAGAGATGCACGCCGTGGCACATTATAATCAGATCTTCAGAAGAAAAAGCCAAAGAGAATTATGAAAGTAAGAAGTGAAAAGCTGCTCATCACATCCATATACAAAGGGATCCTCAGTAAGAACAAGAGTCAGGTTCTCATCAACTGGCGCTGGGGACAGAAGGAAGTAGATAACATTGACAGCGCTGATAGGGGAAATTGTTAGCCAAGACTTCTGTCTGGCAAAGCTGCTCTTCAGGAATGAAACAGAAATTATAACACACCCATATAAATACAAGTTGAGGAAGCCCATCACAAGTAGGCCTGTCCTTCAAGAAATGCTAAAGGAACTCTGTCAGGTTGAAATAAAAAGGATATTAGATAATAACATAAAGCCATACGAAACAATGAAAACACCATAGCGATAACTACAGAGGTAAATATAAAAGTTAATATTTTTTTCCTCTTCTTTATCCTGTATGGTTTATAATTCAAATGTATAAAACAATATAAATTTAGGTTAATGGGCATTCAGTGTATTAAGGTGTAATCTGTGACAATAATTGCATAAATAGATGGATAGGGCTGTGAAGTAGCAGAGTTTTATATGCAATTGAGGCTAATTTGGCTTAAATGTAAACGATGTTGTTATAAATTTAACTTGCTAATTGCGCTTTCCAGATTATGAAGTAGGAAATAGCTATAGAAAAAGAATTAAAATAGATTTAGCTAAGAAAATGGTAAAACTAAACAGAAAATACAGAAACAGAATTAATTGACTATAAAAATCAGTTAAACAAAAACTAAGGAAGTAATGGAGGGACTGGGAAATAAAACAGATGTAAGTCACAGAGAATGGGAGTACCACAAATGGAGAAGAAAGATGTATTAGTAACTTCCCCATCAGTGGGAAATGGTGAGGTTCATTTTGGCTCATAGTTTCAGCAGATTCAGTTCATGGTTGGTTGGCTCCAAAGCAGAAATGACAGGGCAGAATGGCATGGTGGAGGAAAACTGCTCACCACATGGCACCACATTCTCACAGAGAGAAGGGAGGGAGTTGGGAATGAGAGAGAAAATACACCTTTCCACATCACACCCCAAGGACTTCCCTTTCCATCCAGGCTTTTCCCCCAAACATGAGATTTTTCAGGGACATTTTAGATCTAAACCATAATGGAAGACATTGCTTGACAGTAATTACTTTAAATGTACATGGATTAAACTATCAATTTGAAAGGCAAAGATATTTAAAATGTGTTAGAAATGATATAACTACATGCTCTCTATAAGAAACTTACTTTAGCTGTAAAGATATAGGAATGTTGAAAGTGAAGGATTGATGAGATATTCTCTGCAAGTAGTAATCAAAACAGAGGGGGAAGCTATTACTATTGGACAGAGTAGACTTTAAATCAGAATTTGTCACAGTAGACAAAGAAAAACTTCTGTTATTCAAGAAAACACAATAATGATAAATATACAAGAACATAAAGCATAGCCTTAAAATATAGGACACAAAGATGGACAGAGCGAAATGAGAAATGAATTTCTACAATAATGGTTGGAGACTTTAGTAACCCATTTTCAATAATGGATAGAACAAATATCAGCAGGAAATCAGAGGACTTGAGTAACACTATATGAAACTAGAACTAACAGAGGTATAAAGAACACCCCCCCCCCCGCCACCAGACCATGTGTTCTTCTAAGGAGGACAGATGAAGTTCTGCAGGTGGGTCTTCCGTTAGGCCACAAGTGAGCCTCAATAAATATAAAAAGCATCCTCTCTGGTTACAAAGCATGAAACTCAAAATTAGGGACCAGAAGATAACTGGAAAATTTGCAAATTCATAGAAATGAAAAAACCTACTCCTAAATTAAAATTTAGGTTAAGGGAGAAATTAGAAAATATTTTACAATGAATCAAAAGAAAACTACAAAATGTCAGAATTATGAAAGCAGTAAAAGTAATGGTCAGAGGAAAATTATAGCTCTAAACACCTATATTGAAAATATATCAAATCAATAATGTAATGGTATACCTTAAGTAATAAAAAGTAAATAGCAGTATAAAGCCAAAGAAAGAAGGTAGGAAATAATAATGACCAGAAGAGACATAAATAGAAAGTGGAAAATATGAAAAGGTTAACAAAATTGAAAAAAATTTAGCTAGACTAGTAAAAGGAAAAGAGAAATCTCAAATAAAATTATAAATGTCAGAGGAGATAATTTAACTGTTTCCATAGAAACACTAATGATTATAAAAGACTATAACAGTTACATGCCAACAAGTGGGGTAACTTAGAATAAACAAATAAATTTCCAGAAACAGACACCTTACCAAAACTGAATCATGAAAAAGTGGCAAATCTAAACAGACCGATAATGAGTAAAAAGATTGAATCAATAATCAAAAACCTCCTAAGAAAGAAAAGTCCAGGACCAGGTAGCCTCACTGGTGACTTCTGCCAGTAATTTAATAAAAATGAACACCAATCATTTCAAAGCCTTTCAAAAAATAGCAGAGACGGGAACACATTATATACATTCTATGAAGCCTGTGGTATGTTGATATAAAAGCCAGACCTGGACCCACTCCGAGTGAGTATCCCTTATGAATATAGATGCAAAGCCTCAGAACAAATTAGCAATTGAATATAACTGCATATAAAAGGATCCTATTCCATGACCAAGTGGGGTTTATTCCAGGAATGCGAGGGTGGCTTCACATATGAAAATCACTCAGTGTAAGTCGATACATTAGTGAGGGGGATATAGGACCTTTGCAACCGATGCAAACAACAACAACAACAACAACAACAACAACAACAACAACAACGAGAAGGGATTGAAGTTAAATGTCTGCTCTATGCCAGGCAGTTGATGACAGGCTCTGGTGGGAGCTTTCAGGGAAGGGTGGAGGATGATCTGAAAATACCAATGAGCAAGCAGGGTACCTATTATATCTTCACGAGCAGTGGATTGAAAGATATGAGGAAAATTGCAAACCCTCACAGAGGTGCTAGGAAGTGAGTGCTCCAGGTGAGCTGCATGCTGGAGGAGAAGGCTGAGTACTTTCAGATGAGAGATTGTGAAGGACGTGGAGAGTCAGGATGGTGTGAAGTAGGGCCAGAAAGAGGAAAGGGGGGAGGGATGACCAGGGTCCTGGCTTCCTGTGGTCACTCAGGGAAACCCAGCAGCCAGCTGAAGCACCCATTTGAGGGGATGCATAGATGTGCGGATCGATGAGTGGGCTGAATGCTTTCACCAACTTCACTCTGCCCTAATAGGAGTTGGGACTGACTTGCTCTTTCTTTTAATAACTTTATTAATCTGCATTGCTTCACCCTGACAAAATACCTGAAATAAGTAATTTATAAGGAGGAAAGGTTTTATTTTGGCTCTCAGTTTGGGAGGGGTTGGTCCATGGTTTGTTAGCTCCATTGCTTTTGGGCTGTGGGGAGGCAGCACACTAGGGTAGGGAGCATGAGGCACAGCAAAACTGCTCACCCCATGGAAGATCCCACTCAAAGCTCCACCACCTCCCAGCAACACCACGGGCTGGGGCTACACCTTCAGCACACGTGCCTTTGGGGACATTCAAGAGCCATACTACAGCAACAGCTTCAGAAATGTGGACTTTGATTTTAATCTGTAAGCAGCTTCCTTTCAGAAGTAGGTAAGGATCTCAGCAGATCCTGCACACACATGTAGGACAAAGAAGCTTGAAAGTAGGAAGTTCTCCTGTTTGGAGAAGAAGCTCCATGGGGCTGCTTTTGACTTAGTTGATTAGAACTGGGGGCCTGTGCATCCCTTTGCATTGCAAACCTTTTGAATCCCCAACCTTGCGTTCTAGCCCTTCATGGGAGGACTATGCTTGCACGTGAAAATCCACATATATGGCTTCCTCCTCAAGGCAGTGGGAGAGAAGCGAAGAGAGCCTTTGTCCTCTTCTCTCCCTTCTGCATATACACTCAATGCCATGGGATTTAACATGTCTGGAATAAGGCTTTCTCTTAGGGTAGGAGACAAATATTGGGCAAGGTGCTCACTAATCCTTAGAAAATTCTAGGTGAACCTGGAAGAATGAAAATCTCAGCAAGATTGGAAAACATACAGCAAAGATGTGTAACTTGGTGCCTGGACACCAGGATGGGTGAGAGATAAGGCAGTGGGCCAGTGTGATCAGCCTGTCTCAGAAGTGGGTGTGATTTTAAAGCCCAGGTGGTGTTTGTTCCTTTCAGCCCCGTGGCAAGGGTCTTGGTCTCCACCAGAATGTTCAGGCTGCCATCCCTGGCCTCACACTCTCCCATGCACAGTGTGGTGTTCTGTCCCTGAAATTGAAGTCCTGAATCTCTAACCCACCCTGTGATGGTCTTTGGAGGTGGGGCCACTGGGAAGAGATTTGGTTTAGAAGAGATCTCGAAGGTGTGGTGCTTGTAATGGGATTAGTGTCCTTGTAAGAAGAGAAAGAGGCACCAAGGCTGGTTCCCTCTGGCATGTCAGGTGGTGACTGTATACAAGCCAAGAAAAGAACCCTCACCCAGGAGCAGCCAGCCAGCACCCTGATCTTGTACTTCTAGCCTCCAGAGCTGTGAATAATAGATATGTGGTGTGGTGGCCCCATGCTGACATGCTAGTTATGCAGCCCTAGCAGGATGATGCATGCAGCATCCACTTGGCCTTCACTTGAGTTTTTTCTTGTGGAGAAGTCATTTTTTTGGTCTCCACAAGGTTGACTCCAGTTCAGGAATTCTCAGGATTTCCTGTGGAGATTCTGGAAGGTTTCAGGAAGACTTCTCTGCACCCCCCTGGCTAGGTTCCTCCCTTGAAGTGTCCCCAGCTCCCTGGGTGGGTCATCCTTGCAGGGCTGATGCCAGGGTCTTACTAGTCTCCCTGCACAACTGTGGTTCCTCTGAGGTCCAGCTGTCATCTTTTACTTCTGTCTGTAGTGTCTGGTATTGTGTCTGGGATCTGGGACATGCTCAATACATGTGGGCTGAGTGAAGGAGTCAGTGCATTGCAGCGATAATCCATGGTGAGAATCCGTATATTAAATCCTGATGAAAACACAATGTTAAGGAGACAGAGCCACAGCACTGGTGCTACCCTGGCCTTTTGTTCTGAATCAACTCATAAACCTAGTGATGGTCTACTTCACTTGGTGTCTGTGTCATGACTCTAATGTCACTCAGAGACAAACAGATCCACCTAAGGAAGCCTTATGTGAATGGAGGCAGGGACAGACATGCTGTCATGTTTTTGATGCCCATGGAAATGTCACAGTGATTTTAGTTTTTCAGAAAGCCAGGATAACATCACAGCCCCCTCGAAACTGATGTTTATGATTTCCAAGAGATTTGTGGATGTATTTTCTAAACGGGAACATTTTTTTTTCATTATACTGCAAATCTGAGGGAGAAAAAAAGTGCCCTTGCTTTCATTTCATTGTAAGAGTTAAGCTGCAAGACCAGACAGTAAGCATGAAATGCCCTGGATGGGGAAGTGGTGTTTTGCCTCCCCACACCCTGGCTCCTGGCTAAAGATCTCTTTACTAACACTATCACCCCTCCGGTCAGGGAGGGTGTCCTCCAGGTTCTGGGCTGGGTGGTCAGGCTCTGTGACCGTCCCTCGATGTGGCTCCACCACCATGACATTGTGAAACAGCTGTTTTTAGGTTTTGGGTTCCACTTGGAGTCTGTACATAGAAGAAATCTGGAATAAAATCCACACAAACCCATGTTTATCCAGGCCTACATTACCCTTGTTTTCCCCCATTCTTGGAACCTGTGTGGAGCTTTTTATAACAATTAATTGCTTAAGGTTTTATTTCCTTGTCCTGTTGTCTTGGTGTTTACTCTCTGTTTCCCAGGAAACCGACATGGAGATGGAATGGATGGCCCTTGACGTGCTCCCTACTCAGTCTTCCTTGCTGTATTTGGCTACGGCATCTCGAGGTTGGGGGCCAGCTCTGCTTCCTGGCCATGTTATCATATGAACTTGGGGCACATTCCTGTCTCCCTCTATGTCAGGGTTTTTTTTTTTTCCAGTACTGGGGATCGAACTCAGGACCTTGCGCTTGTGAGACAGGCATGGTGCCGCTGAGCTAAATCCCCAGCCCTATGTCAGTTTTGATCCTATCCTTATCTCTATGTAGGCCGTGCTTTGGCTCTTGGGTGAGTGAGGTTGTGTGACATGTTGAAAACGAAGGCAGTAATAACGTCAGCAACGTGGTTGTTATTGCAGAGAGTGCAAGAATGTCCTTCTCAGTGACACCTCCTCTGATTGTCCTGGACCACTGGTAGAGAACGGTTGAATTTGTGTGCTGTCAATGTGGATTAGTGGAACCGGAGACGTGGAGGCAAGGAGAGATGCGCTGTGAATGAGAGGGCCAGGAGGGCTCCCCAGCCTCTTTAGACTGTGGTTCTCTCCAGGCAGAGTGGAGGGAGGTGTGAGCTTGCTGCCGTGTTGTGTGCTTGCACTGGGACATGTGTACGAGGCACCAGCCTTGGTGTTGGCAGGGGCCCGGTGCCCAGGTGCTACAGTTTATATCTGGATGTCTCCCTGAAGCCTCACCTGCTCAGAGCTATAGGGCTTTTGGGGCGTGATTGGATCATGGGGCTGTGATGCTCATCAGTGGATTAGTCCACGATGAGCCTCTAGCTGAATCTGATGTTCAGAGGTGAAGCCTGGAGGAGGAGGTGGGTCATCGGGGGCGTGGCCTGGAAGAGTCTCAGCCTCCTCGCCCCCCTCTCTGTTTCTCGCATTGCTTCTACCTTGCCTTGAGCAGCTTCTCCTCACCATGCCCCCTTCTATGCCGCCCAGCCTTGCCGTCATCCGTCTATGGACTGAAACCTCTACCATCTGTGGGCCAAATAAACCTTCCCTCCTTACAGCTGTGGGTGTCGGGTATTGTGCCTCAGGTATGAGGATGAGGAAGTAACTAAGGCACTAGCCATCCTTCCTCACATCCCATGCTCCCTATCTTCCTGCCTAGAGTCCTTGTTACTTTTGCACTGGAGGGGTGGGTGTCACCCTGTGTGGGTCCTGCAGCCCTGGCACGGAGGAAAGGGTCTTACAAAGCCACTAGGACTCCGTTATGGGGCCCTCAGCACTCCACCTTGATGAACATGTCTAAACCTATTACTTCCCAAGCATCCCACAATTGAATGCCATCATGAGTTTCAGAGTAGAACAAACCATATTCAAACCTACCATTAGCTTACCTTTCTTTTTTTGAGACAGGGTTTCACTGTGTAACCCAAGCTGGCCTTGAACTCACTGTGTAGCCTAGGCTAGGCTCAAACTCGCAGTGATCCTCCTGCCTCAGCTTCCTGGCTGGTGGGATTGTGGACAAGTGCCACCATGCTCAGCTCTATCACATTTCCAAAGCCTCAGTTTCTGCTTTGAAAGAAAAATTACTTATTGCATGGTTCTGAGGATATAGAAAAACACTGTAAAATATTTGCTGTGTTTCTTATATACCATATTAACTCAATTGTGGTAACTGTTATTTTATGTAAAGATAAATATAAATATAGTAAAATGCATCCCAATTAGACCTCAAAACAGGATTACCTGAAGCTTACTGATATTCTACTTTTTGATTTCTGGAGTCATCATATCTCCAATGCTCTTGGGAATTCTACCTTGATTTTTCTGGAAATGAATTCATAGGTTGAATGGCTGCCCACATGAGACATACTCTCTTTTGTTTTTATTCTTGCTGTCCTCTCACAAAGTAAGAAATCGATTATTGGCAGCTTTAGTTTAAAATAGTGTGAAACCAAAAATATATGCAATGATTTATTCTGGGGCTTTCAAACTATGTGTGGTGAAAAATGTCCCGGCCAATAGGTCAGGACCCTTCTGCCAAGGACTGGATGGTAAATAGCTTAGACTTCCTGGCCATTCTGCATCTGTCCCAAGGACTGGAGGCTTCCATCTTATGCAGAAGCAGCTGTAACTGCACATACTGACGGGGTCTGTGGCTGTGCTTGGCCAACACCTGTCAGCTGCACAGCTCAGCTGAGCAGCCCAGGCTTGTTGTGTTCTCCCTGCCTACCTGCTCCTCATCTGAAAAGAAGGGTGAGTCTGAAAGCTCTACAACAGCAGCTGTCAGTGCACCTAGCATGAACAAACAGCTCGTTTTGATTGTCACACTTTGGGACCACAATCCATGCTTCTACTCATGCTAAGATCAACCCTGGATGGTGAAGCCACCTCATTCCCACCCATGCACAGTGATTGGAGCACTGTGTTGAAAAGAATTCTGTGACTCTCTAGGCTTGGCAGAGAAGGGTCTGTTGATGTCTATTTCTAGGTTATTCACATTCTTGTTCCTGTTATATTCCCTGTATGTCAGTCTCAGCCCATCTTTCCTTTCATTTTCTCTCATACACCCCTTGCTTTCACTTATAGGATGAAATAGTTTATATCTGTGTTGCTGGGGTGAAGAGAAGATCTTGGCATGGCCAGTTTTGGGGCATTTTATACAATTTAAACACTAATTTTAATTTGATGATAAAATGTACACTTTAATGGATTATTATTATTATTTTTGAAACAGGGTAAAGATGTTTCTGTACGCATGATTGTATGATGAGTTACTGTCAAATTTACTTTGGGAAATCTTTTCACTTTCTGATATTTACATTTTGTTTCCTTGTCCTCCAGGATTGTCATAAAAGCTGACCTGAACATTCCCCAGGAGGATGTAGATGAGACAACAGCTTCGAGCCTTGCTCTCCAGGTTTGATCTCCCTCCTTGGGCCTGGTGGACACCACCCCTTCAGAGCACAGCATGGAGGAATGGCCAATCCTGTGGGGGCTTCGTGTGAAGGGGAATGTTCTGGAAAGACCCTGCTTCTCTGTGCCTGAAGTCGAAGGTGTCCACAGGTGGCTTTCAGACACCGGTTGGGGGGTAGCATTTTCCAGGACCAACTTTGGGCTCAGTAATTTTCTGGAAAGACCCACAAGCCATAGGGACATAATTTCTCCTATTTCTTTTTTCTTTCTTTTTTGGTACCAGGGATCAAACTCAGGTCCTTGTGCTTGCATAGCAGGTGGTGAAACCACTGAGCTAAATCTCTGGCCCCAGTAGGTCTTTTTTTTTTTTTTCTGGTACCAGGGATCGAACTTGGGTCCTTGTGCTTGCGCAGCAGGCAGCGAAACCACTGAGCTAAATCCCCGGGCCCTCATAGGGACATAATTTCAAGGAGAATTTGACAAACAAAATTATAGTGAGAGGTTTTAGCATCTCTTTCACATTAATCTATAAATTAAGCAGGCAAGGTTTAGAAAATTTGAATAATGACCTTAAACTTGAAATAATATAGAACCCTGGCAGACTAAACTAGATGAATAATGTAAAAAAAAAAAACAGAAAACTACATGGAACATTTATAAATTTGACTATAACCTTGGCCACAAAATAAATTCCAATGTAATAAGAATAAATGACAGAACATATTAGAAATTATAAATCAATATTGAAAAATATATTCGTTCCAATACAGTAGAGATTTAAAAACATTCCACATTACTAAAAGATTCATGCATCAAAGAAGAAATCAGTTTGGAATTTTTGAAATACTTTAAACTGAATAATTGAAATTTACATACCATAACTGGTAGAATCCAATGACACCAGTATCAAACAGTTAATTTTTATCCTTGAATGATTAAATTAGAAAGGACAAACCAGTAATATGTTCAGCAAGTTATGAATAAAATAAGACAGCAACCTAAAGTAGAAAAAAGGAAATAAAAATATCGATAGTCAATGAACGCAACTGAAAATAAAGACTAGAGAACCTGGGAGGGTCTCGATATGGCTTGAGTGTGTGCTCCAAGGTTAATGGTTGGAAACTCGGTCCCTATGTGACATTATTGGGAGATGGCTGAGGTTTTAAGACATGGGGACCACGGGAAGGGGTTAGGTCACAGCACGTGTCACCCCCAGAAGAGACTAGTGTTGTTCTCGTGGGACTCTGGCCAGTTCCTAAAAGATTGGGCTGTTATGAGAACAGCACACCTGGCCCCTAAATCTCTCTGGCTTTCTGTCTGGCCATGTAACCTCTCTCTCTTGTGTGTGGATCTGCCACGATGCCACCCACCATGTGTAGCACAGCGAGACAGCCCTTACCAGGGTCCAGCACAAGCTGGTGCCATGTGCTTAGACCCAGAAATGTAAACTCACTAAACCCCTTTTCTTTAAAAATTACCCAGCTTCAGATATTTTGCTATAGCAACAGAAAGCCAACCAAGAAAGGACCCAAGAAACTCAAAATTGGCTATTAAAAAGAATAATAAGAAACACACATGTGTAAATATAGCATTGTCTTTCTTGTGTGAGAAACTGAAAGTGAAAATAAGGACAAAAACAATAATAAACACTGTGAAATAGGAAGAAATTGTTCAAAATTATACAGAATGTGAGATATTTTGTCAATACTTAAAATATTGCAAAAAAAGGGTGTAGTATTATTAGGAAATAAGCTGAGAGATTAGCAAATAAAAATATATTCTTTTAAGACCATGATACACAGTGTATTAACCATGGTTACTCTAATACTTTTTGTTATGAAAAATTATTTTTTCATAGAATAGCTTTTATATGTTCTTTATTAATATCTACTTGTAATACATTAAAATAAAAATTTAAAAAAGAGTACTAGAATGAGTAACTCTGATAATATTGATAGAAGAAAATAACAAGAACATAAAATAACATTAAGAGTGAAAAAGTAGACATGCCTAAAGATAATTAGGAATTTTAAAATTTATCAGATAACAGTGAATCATTTTATGTGAATAAGCCAAAAACAATCTCAAACAAAATTGAAAATTTCCCAGAAGAAAAATGTAACTTAGCTGGAGCAGACTCAAGAAAAAAATTAGTTGGAAATATCAGGCCAATACTGTTTTAAAGCTGATTTCACTCAAATATTCAGGAAAAAGTTAACACATCTTTATTATAAAGTGTTCTGAAGTATGGAATAGGAAGAAAAATTGTCAGAGTCACTTGTGATGGTTAGAATTATCTCGATACACAATTATACAGGGACACTGTGGAAAAGAAGAGTTTTAGGTACAATTCGCTTACTTATTCTTTCATATATTTTATCAATTTATTTTTGTAACTACCATGTAGCCCTAGGCTCTGTTCTGAAATTGAAGATACATCAAGGAAGAGAGCAGCTAAAGAGCCCTCCCTTCGAAGCAGGGAGAAAGACAATACAGGTAATACAAGAGAGATGGAAGATAGAGCAGGTCATGGGGGATAGGGATGCTGTTGGCGGGAAGGAGAATAACTTTGTAATTTATATTTTTCACATATTTTTATTAATGCATTTTGGTTGTGCAAATTAATGGGCTTTGTTGTGGCAGATTCATATATGCACGTAACATACTTCAATCATTTATTTTCACCTCTGTGGTAATTTTAAAAAGCTGGTTAGAGAAGGTTCCCCTAGAAAACAAAGACTTGTGATACAGCTTGAAGGAGGTGAGGGATAAGACGTGCGTGGAAGTGCAGGAAGAGCAGGAGGAAGCATCACTCTAGAGGTCTTCAGGGTGGCTCCTACCTGGGCCAGGAAGAAAGTCCAAGTAGCCCATGGTGTGTGGAGCAGAGTAAGTGAGGGAAGGTGCGAAGGAGGCAATCTCATGGGGACATCTTCGCAAGGTGTGGGTTTAGGTCATCGTCTATGTGAAACGACTTTCCTGTCCTGGGTTTGCGCCAAAGCCTGAAAAGTGCTGTCTTATTATTCAGGCTGGCTTTCCTTGGATTGACTGTAGGAGGCAATGGTGCTAGTAGAGCACCAGTTAGAAGGTTCCTAGAGCAGGACAGTTTGCTTAGAGAAGTGGGCTCTGTGCACAGTGCAGAGCTGGACTCAGAATGTAGAGCCCACAAGATGTACCGATGTGGGGTGAGAGCAAGAGGAGGTGGGGGGCCTCCAGGCTTCTCAGACCGAGAAGTCAGAAATCGCCATCAGACATAGCAACAAAGGCTTTGGTGGAGTAATTTTCAGGGGGATGAGCGAGGAGAGAGCTCATCTTTGGACCCGCTCAGTTTGGTCTATGAGAGGTTCCAGGGTGGGTGTTGTGGGCCGCTGGGTAGATGCATATGGAATTCAACAGAGGGTGTGGGCTGGAGAGGTCAACTGCATGGTCCTGATATCGAGTCTTAGTGAAATCTAAAGAAACACAAGAAAACTGAAAGCAGGAATAGCCAGCAGAAATCATATTTATGTGGGATTCATCTTAGGAAAGCAGTGGTGGGAGGAAATTCCTTCTGCTACCCACCTGCCTCCTGCCATGAAACACCAACTGTCCAACATGTCGGGAGGCCCTGACCCAGAGCAACACTGTGTCCGGGCTGCATCATCAGCTTGACTCTTCCCAAGCTTTCCCCGCTCCCCCTTCCTGTCAGATAAATCTAAGCTCTTGACGGTTCTCCACCTGCTGCTTCTGCAGGCTCTCTGAACACACCCCCTTGACCTATGAACCAACCGTCTTGAATTATAGAGAGTTCTCTGACCAGGAGTCTTAGGTGAAGGCAACATGGCTTTACATATCCATGTGGCTGAGACATTTATTGCTTAATGGATCATCAGTCCTCCCCCATGTCCCCTTTCAGTTAAGCAGGACGATTGTGCCACTCTTCCTGGACACCAGGCTCAAGCAGAAATGATGCGTTTCACTTCAGTGCTGTAACATTCAGGAGCTGGTGTGTGACCCTGTGTCTCTCCTCCTCCTACAGAGAACTGGAAGCACACAAGAGGGGGTTGGAGCTAGAGTGGAGCCATTAGGGTCACCGAATGGCCACATGGAAGAGAACTGTCCTGGAAAGCTACCTGACCCTTACTGATCCTTTATTTACTCTTTGACATTTATTTTGTTTCTGGCATAGCCAGGTCTCCAAATTCATACTGAATTTCTTTCCCCAGCCCTTGCGAATGCCATTTTCCCATTTACCGCTGGTGCCTTGCCCCTTTTTATGGGAGAATAGCACTTAAATTGGTGCTCTGATGCTTATTATTACTGAGTGCTATTGCTTTTAGGCCTTCTCAGTGGACAGAACTAGAAAAATACATGTATTGCGTTAGCTTTCCCTTTGCTGGACACAATACCCAACACCCACAACTTAAAGGAGGAGAGGTTTAATTTGGCTCATGGTTTCAGAGGATTCAATCCATGGACAGCTGGCTCCAAGGCAGAGACATAATGGCAGAAGGGCATAGTGGAGCACAGCTGCTTAGCTCATGGTGGCCAAGAAGCAGAGCAGGGGAACAGCACTGACCCTGACACAGCTAGAGCTGTGCTCCAGAAATCCCCAGAGTGAATCCCAAGCCAATCAAGTTGGCACTGCACCCTAACCACCACAGGTGTGTATGCTCACACACACACACACACACACACACACACACACACACACACAGAGTATTTGTTTTGGTAGTGTTCTGTTTGAAATTAAAATGAACATCAGTTCATACTGATTTCTTTACAATCTAAACCACAGGGTTTGTTCTGCCTCCCTTTGCAATGAGAAAGTTGGCTCTAATTTTCTATTTTACATTTAATAATTTGTTTGAGCCTAACATGGTTCAATCTTTTTATATAATGGTGGTTTTAATTTTCTAATATTTTATTGAGGGTTTTTTCTTCTCTGTAATAAAGGATATTGGTCTGCAGTTCTCTTATAAAGTTTTTGTTTCCAGAAATGAGTTGGAAAGTGTTCTGTCCTCTTCCATTGTTTTAGTAAAATTCGTATGTTGGACTGGTATTATTTCTTACCAGTGAAACCACCCTGGACTGAAATTTCCCTTTATGGAATGCTTTTATTTACAAGTTTAAATTATTTAATAACAGGATACTAAGTTTACAGATTTATTCTTGAGTGGCTTTTGGCAGTTTCTTTCTCTTCAGGAACATGTCCACTCCTTTAGTTGTCAAATTTGTGGCTACAGAGTTGTTTACTGTGTTCTTTTATATCGTCTTGAATGTTTTGGGGCTCTACAGTGAGCCCCCATTTCATTCCTGATCCTGGTAATTTGTATCTTCTCTTCTTTTTCTTGGTCGGTTTTGTTAAACATCTGCCAATTTAATTAACTTTTTTTTAAAATAAAGAATTAACTTTTGGCTCAATTAAATTTCTTGTTTTTGGGGGGTTCAATTTCACTGATTTCTGGTCTAATCTTTATTATTCTCTTGCTTCTGCTTGGTTTGGATTTATTTTGCTCTTTTTTTCTCTACTTGCATATGATAGATGTTAGAGGTTCCTTTTTTCTAATATAAGTATTTATACTATCAAATAGCCTCTAATTATTGCTTTGGCTGCATCTAACATGATTTTAAAAGAATTAAAATGTGGTTATAATATTTGGGAAGATATGTAACTATATACCATGAGCAACTTTTCACAGTCTTCTATAACATTTTTTATTAGTTCATACTTTATAAAAAGGAGACATGAGGCAAGAGTGCATATTTGAACAAACAACTCTTGTGGAAATGACTCTGTGTTACTCATTGGATGGGGCAGATGTGGAGACAGGTAGATCAGCCTGAGGGTGTGCACCTCACGGAGGTCGATGTCAAGGGGTGTGAGTGTGAGACACGCAGGCACTTGGGAGAGAAGTTGTAGTGGTGCAGGGACAGGCTGGTGGGTGCTGAGAAGGCTCCTCCCCACAGTGAGGCACACATGTCCTCGTTTGGAGGCACAGGGACAGTCTTCACCATGGTGTGTTTCAAGACTTCTTTTGGAAAGAGCATTTTTTAGTTTATGAAAATACCTGGCAGTAGCTGGGGTTAGAGAAGAGACGGTGCCGAAAGGTACAAGATTTGTCAAGAAAGTTTGCACAGGTCAGACAGCCAGGCTTCCACCACAGAAGGGGGTCAAGTTTGGGTAATGACTGGAGTCTTGAATCGGGACTAAAGTGATGGCCCTGCTGGCTGCACTGGTGAACATGGCAGGGGGAGGAAGATCAGCGACCTAGTGGGAGCCCGAGTTCTCTCCAAGCTTTGTAGTTCTGAGTTCAGAGCTGGAAGGCAGTCTAGACAGCATGGTTCTGCACATCTGGTGCCCTCTGTGCTCTGGTTGGACTGGCTCAGTGAGAGCAGAGCTGGAGTGATGAGATGTGGGAGACTGTTACCCACACGATGCTTCCAGACCTTCTGTGAGGAGGGGGAGTTAGCACTAGAGACCAAGCAGGAAGCCGGAGATCTGCCAGATCCTAGGGCTCTAGGGTGAGGTTCTCTGCCCTACCACTTCTCTGCACAACTCCAAAATATAGATTCATGTTATTCTAACAATAGAAATGGGTGGAGATGTGAAAGGGCAATCAGCTAAATCTGAAAAGGCTTTGGGGCAGGAGGTCAGGTAGGATGGCTCAGAAGGAATAAAGGGAGGCTGTTTGAGATAGAGGCTGTGGTGGCTGAGTCCTCCAAGGAACTCTCTATTCAAAATGATTTCCACGGGGGCCAGGGATTTAGCTCAGTGGTTCCGGTGCCTGCCTCGCAAGCGCAAGGTCCTGAGTTCGATCCCTGGTACCCAAAATACCCCCAAAACTAAATGATTTCCACCAGTTGCTAAGGGATTACCTCATGATCTTTAGATTTGACCTATTTCTTCCAACTATTTCCAGCCTAGTTGCTAGAGGTCTAGCTCAAGATCTTTGGAGGTGAACTATTTAATCTCTTCTAGATATTACTGACTCAATTTTACACATATGGATTTCCTGAAATTGAATGTAATGGTTCCAAACCTGTGGTACTTCAGGAGGGAAAATGTCTGCACTTTTAGTGACTTTCAACAGCAGGAGCCCTAATACTGGGCAGGGTGTTGGAGAAAGAAGGGTCAGCTTGAGGTGGCCTTAGCTGAGTGTCGGTCTCACATTTTCCTCTGCCTGCCCATTTTGGAAATGAGTCCAAAACACAGAGCTCAGGGACCTATGTTTTTGATGGGAATCCATAGCTCTGCTTTGACTATCTCTAAGGAATTTCATATCTGATAAAGTTTGTCTTTTATTAGGATCATCTCTCTTGAGAATTGATAATTCACATTTTGTTGTTCAATTCAGGAGAGGGGAGTTACTGTTGTTGTGATTTATTAATTAATTTATTTATTTTTCTTATACAGCTTTCTACATACAGCTTCACACTTACGGATTTGGAGAAGATAGGGCCACCAGTCTGTGTTTTTGGCCAAATGTGTGGGTGGGTTCCAATCTCAAAGCACTGTCTAGAATGTATGCTTTCCCCAAAACAAGATTTTGGGAAAGGACCAGGCTGTGAAGAGCCTTGATCGGCCAGGTGACAAAGATTCTGGAATCTTTTCCATAACAATCTAGTTCCAGTCTCTCCCACTGGACTTTTTATTTCTCTATACTTATCACTGAAATATTTTTGGCATGCTTCATGGTGTCCAGAAGGTCTTCCATTTTTTTCATTCTTCCCTCTTTCTGCTCCTCACGTGGAACAATCTTAATTGTCCCATCTCCTAGCTCACAGATTATTTCTCCTGTCTGCTTAGATCTTCTATTGGACAGCTCTAAAAAGTCTTAAAGTTCCAGATTGTACTTTTCATCTCCAGAATTCCTATTCAGTTCCTTTTTATAATTCTTTTATCTTCACTGACATTTTACATTTGGTGTGAGATTGTTTTGATTTTCTGAATTCTTCTAGTTTTTTTTTTTGTCCTTTATTTTTAAACACAATTTCCTAAGGACATTCTCAAACCTATTGATTTGTTGAGAAGAGGGCCTACAGATCTATGTTTCCAACAAGCTCTACAGGTGATTTTAAACCAAAAACACAGTCTAAAATATATGATTTTCCCAAGATAAAACTCTTGGAAAAGAATCAGATTAGGAACAGCCTTCACATATTTTATGTAACTGATTTTAAGTCTTTCCCTAACACATCCAATGTTTGGGTTTCCTCAGGAACCATTTCTATTAATTAATTCCCCCCTCCTACTTTCCTCCTCCTCCTCCCCTCTTCCTCTTTGTCTTCCTTTTCCCTTTGCTTCCTTCTCCTCCTTCTTCCTCCCCATCCTCTTCTTTCTTTTTTTCCTTTCCTCCTTTTTCTCCTGCTCTCTGTGAATGGGAAATTCTCTCTGGCTTCTTGGCATGTCTCACACTCTGGGTGAAAATCAGACACTTGGACTACTATAATGTGACCTTACTTGAACTCAGATTCTTCTCCATCCCTGAGCTTGGTTGTTGCTAGCTCTTGTGGGTTGCTGATTGTCTTATGATTTTAGGAGCTATTTTTGTGGAGCCTGTATTCTTTGTTGTAGTCACTAAAGCCCGTTTTCCATCTGTTAGCAGTCAGCTAGTGCTCCAGAGCTCCCTTGCATGTTGGCCGTATATAGTCTCCCAGTCTTGGCAGGTGGGCTGTGTGCTGGTGCATGCCTTCAGTGTCTAGCCAGGCCATTCACAACTCTGCCTTAGCCTTCACTTCCTGCTAGCAGAGATGTGGAGGGTCAGCCAGGGGTAAAAGGGAAAGGTTAGTCTTCTGAGGACTTTCCTCATCAGGCTTCTAGCCCTGGGGATGAACATGCCAGTTCCTATCACCCAATATATTAAGAAGCATTTAAAAAGCCTTACTCCCCCATGTGTCTCATTCCCCATCTTTCTTCCCAGGCTTTTCTGGTCTGTTCATTGACTTTTATTTCTTGTTCCATCTGCAGCCACCAATATTTTTGCCTTTGAATGTTTTGGGCAAATGCCATCAGGAAGCTGTCCCAACCCAGGAATGCTCTAAGTCATGGGACTCCCAGGAAAGCTCCTGTGCTGGTGTTTCAGGGAGCCACCTGTTGGGTGGATGCAGGAGAGGTCCATTTTGACCCCTCTGGCACTACCAGCCTGCACCAGGAACACAGACTGCTGACTGCTGCTGATTTGGGGAGCACTGGGTGGTGAGAGTGTGATTAAAACACTTCAATATTCTTACCATATTCACAGGCTCTTCCTCTGTGACTTCCCTCCTAGGTGTTGTCAGTTTTTCACTAGACCCCAGGGTCCTACAGAAGTTGATTAGGACATTTTTTGTGAACTCATCAGAAGAAAGATTTAGAATTCTCTAGTCTGCTATTTTTAGGGGTGTCAAATATATTTTTAACCTCTGTTGTGTATCATTTGGCATAAAACACTCTATTTCATGACTACACTTGTCACTGGCATGTTCAGCAGTTCTGGTTTTGAATTATTTTTCTCTTTATCCTTCATCCCTAATTCTATATTTTAGCAGAGCTCCCTGCTAAAATCTCAACACATGTCCTTCGAACTCATCAGCTCTACGCTTGTCTTCAAATATGAGAATCAGTAGGAAACATGCTGCTCTTCTGAGGCAGCAAAACATTAGTGCAGAGAGTGCTGAGACATTCAATTCACCAAACACTTCTGACACTTTGCGGTAGAGTCTTTGACCTCCCTCCACCATTATTACTCATCCTGGAAAACCACATCCAACTTGGAATGTGTTTCTGTCTGTAGCACATTTTTTCCTTACTTTATGGCAAGGATTTTAGTCCCAAAGATATTTCTTGTGTCTCATGACTTCTATGGGAAACAAGGGCTTCTTAACCTTCCAAGAATCAGCTGTCAGTGTGACATAGCCTCCTCTCCCTCTCTGCCTCCCTCCCTCCCACCCCATTTTGTATCCCATTAGCTCCCCATTTCTATTGAAGCCATGTTGCCCACCAGCGATGCCCAGGAGATGAGGCAGATGCCCCTCCTTGCTGACAGGCACAGGTGCCCATTACAAAGCCTTTACCAACGTATGCACCCGTGATGCAAACTTCTTTGATGATTCGGGCAACAGCAGAAACTTAGTGAGATGAGATGACCTCTCCACTGAGGCCCTAGGCATGAGTCTAGTTCTCTAGGCAGAGGCAGAGGAACTGAAATGAGCCAAGAGAAACACACAAGTATGGCAGGAGCAAAGAGAAAGGCCTGGTGCTGTGCAGAAGGAATGAGATAAGTAGGGATCAGCATGATCAGAGACAGCGATGGAGATGCCACTGGGTGTCACATGGTAGGAGTTATCTTAGGTGCAAAGAGGAGCCTGAGATGGTCCTGTGTGCTCAGAGTCCAGCTGGGAGGAACTTGGAGCTGAGACCAGAGAGGATCAATGTCTTTGCAGCTGGACGGATGCCAGAGAACAAGATGTCCTAGGGAGCTCGGGGGTCCAGTAGGGTGTTCCCAAGAGGTGGAAGTCCAGAGACTCTGTGAATAATCTGCCAGCTAAAGTCTGCACATATCACAGCTCAGAACCTCCACAGCGTCACCTAACTCGAGGGACAGGTCAGCAAGAACCGCCATGATAGGCACCAACACCACAGGTTCCTGAGGAGGAGTCATTTCAGTTTGATCCTGGGATACAAATGCAGGTGAGGGCCAGGTGCACTACCGGAGCTGGGAATAGATAAGGAGGAGATACCTTTCCCGTCTTACATGTGGGCTGTGGAGTTAGGAGGAATCCCTGTTGCTGGAAGTCTTAGTATTCACAGGGAGGGAACATGAGGCTTCCAAGTGCAGTCCTGACAGGGACATTTTGTGTCTTCTCTCTTCTTTTCTTGATCAGACCACATAACAACATTCAAACTTAATTTTCTCAGAAAATTATGTATGTAATTTCTCTACATATGCTTTGTAGGTTGTTGCAGGGTCTCTGAAATAAATCAGGAAATGTAAACCATAAAACCAAGGCATTGGGCTTTGAATACACGGTTTTCCTTTTGTAAGATATAATGAGTCACAATTAGATAAAAATGTCATTTTGAATTTCAGTCCCTGTTGGCACCACTAATTATTATTTTTTTGTTGACTGCTCTTCAATGGCAGAAAAGAAAGAGATCCAATGACTTGGTTCCAGAAAAAAAAGGTAGAGCAAAATAGGAGAAAATGCAAGGTGGTCTGAGTGCAGCTGTTTTGAATTTGAGATCGAGTGTGGGAAGAAATGATTTGTAGCCATTGAAGTCTCTGATTTCAATCCATTAGCTCAGAATGCAGGCGTGAGCTTCAAACACCCAAGGAAACCTCTATAAGGGGAATTAGGATTATGCCAAAACATCTGTATTGCTGGATATTAGCAAGTTCCCAAGGCACGATCGTTGCCTCTTCAGTAATTCTTTCTCAGAAGGACCTTCATTTAGACAAATTTTCTGGAAAAAGTCAGTGTTTTTAAAGTTAAGAAAGAAAAATTATAGTTGAAAAAGTGCAAGATCAATAGGAATGTTAAAAATGGAAAAACCAGCCAATGTTAAATATCACAATATGATCAAAGCAGAAAAAATGTTCAAAACCTTGTGTGCCATACTTCTGGGTCATCTGGAAGTTGAGGCCGACTCCAAGTGATTAGCCAACGCCGTTTTGTGAGATGTCCCTCCCACTTCCTTTCTGTATCTGCAAAGACTAAAGTGTACCCTTTAATCCAAAATTCATTCTTACTGAGTAGAGACCCAGGGCCAGCCACTCAGGTCGGAGGACTGGAAGGGGCTGAGGAGGTGGCCAGTCACCTGTACGTGTCCGTCACTTGTGCCTCTCGAGCCCTGGGCTCGGAGCACGAATGAGGAGGATGCAGTGTTTTAGAGGTCATGTTTAGGACACTGCTTCAAGTCTGCAGGGAGGAGGGCTGTCTTTCTCAAGTGACTTTCTCATGGGGACAGCAGAAGGTACATGGAAACAGGCTGCCAGGTTCCAGCTTTTCTAATGCCTTGGCTTTGGGACTCCACTTCCTGGAGCTTCAGGTCCTCACTTGTGACTGGGGAGCTCTCTGTCTCTGTGTTCATGTATGTGCTCAGGGATGTGTGCAAAGTGCACTCTTGAGGGAGCTGAGTGGGAGAAGATGGGAAATAAGCCTCAACGGAAGCAGATGTGGAAGATACAGAAATGACTCATGAGAAAGAGTCAGATGTAGCTCAGACAGGTGGGAAGAGAGCTTTGGGTAGAGGGAACAGCAATGCCAAAGGCCCTGTGGCAGGAATAGAGTCAGAATAAATAAAGGTTAATAAGCTGGGCATGGTGATGTGTGCCTGTGATCTCAGCACTCTGGGAGGCTGAGGCAGGAGAATCATAAATTTGAGCTCAGCCTGGGCAACTTAGAGACTTAGGGAGACCCTTTCTCAAAATTAAAGATGAAAAAAAGGGGCAGGGGATGCAGCTCAATGCCAAAGCCCTGAGTTCAATCCCCAGCACTGCATTAAGAAAAAAAAAGAAGAAATGTAGATTAGATAAGTGGTTTTCACTTGGCAGCTGCCTCTTCATACCCTGTGGTCTTTTCTAGATTCCATGTCCTGGGCCCTGGGCATGAGGCTCTGACTCCACAGATCCGAACGAGGCCAGGGAATCTGCATTTGAACTTGGGTTCTCAGCCAGTGTTGCTGGTCTGTGCCCCATGTTCTGAGGAGCTCTGGGTCAGGAGATTCAAGCCCAGTTTGGTGGAGTCAGCAGGAGCAGGTGCAGACATGGGAGGGAGGGCCTCGGGCAGCTGGGGGTCAGAAGCCATTGGGACAATCACCCTGGTTCTCTTCGGAGAGTCACCCGCAGTGTGGACACAAAAAGACGTGTTAGGAGGCTGCAGAGGGGGCTGGGCCAGTGGAAGTCGGGATGGGCTGGTGGTTCTGGCAGAAGTGGCTGTTCTGACTTTCTCTGGAAGTAGAGATGTCACAGTTTGATCATGGGTGAGCTCTGGGACATGGAGCACGGAAAGGACTCAAGCATGGTGACCCTTTATGGGGCCTGAGCAATCTGCTACTGGCTAAATGGACACAAGGGCCCTGTACAGTTGCATGGTAGGACTGGAGGCAGCAGGTGTCCTCTCCATTCGTCTCCCAGTGGTGGCAGAGGGGAGCAAGACATCTGACATGCAGCAACAGAGAGAAGCCTCCTGAGTGGGGAGGCCTCTTGGGCTCCCTCAGGGTCCCTGGCTAAGTTAGTCTTTCCCATGTGGTATAAGGGCAGGGACCTTGCTTTGATAACCTCTGCTATGTCGTCAGACTCCCTCTCCACATCAGCAGTACTGTCTAGAAATTAGCGACCTGGTGGGGTTCTTATGTCTACCTTGGTGATAATGGGGCCGAATTTAGATAGGATGGTGTAAGACAGAAAAAAATATATGGGGTTCGGAATACAGTGCCTGGGATTCTGTCTTTGTTTCCATCTTTGAGACTCTGAGCCTATTCCTTAACTCTTCTATGTCTTCTTTTTCCTACTTGAAAAATGGAGGCAATAGCGTCAACTTATTTACAGCTTTTTGGAGATGAAATGACTTAAAACTCGTGGAGCACTTGCTGATCTAAAGGTCTCTGTGAAAATAGGTTGTTTTATTACTTTTGATGTCTCACTGGGATATTGGGAAACTGCATGATGAATTGCAAATTACACTATAAATGGAAGTCGTGGCTATGAGTTTATAAAATTTTCAGCACAATTCACGAGCGCTCTTGACTTTGGGCTCTTCCTGTGTCTCATAGTTCCCACATGCCCCATCAGACAAATCGTCTGCTTGACTTCAGTTTCTGCCACAGGTAATGAGTCGTTGGAGGGTGGACCAAGGCTGTCTTGTGTTTCACATTCCTCAGCTTCAGCCAAGATATTTCCTGAGGGTTGAGAAAGGGGGTAGTTTTACATGCAAGAAACTCTGGGATTCATATGGTTTTGGCATTCCAGGGAAAATCCACTGAATTAAGACAAGAACTGTGGCGGAGGGTGTATATAGTTCTTATTGGTTCAACTGCTGTAATTCTGGCAGCACTTTACTCAAACCTGCAAATAATTATAGGATTTGATTTGTAAGGAAAATTCAGTAGCATATGAGACTTCATTAGACTCAAGAAATGAAGAAATCACAAAAAGCATGAATGGCCTGTATGTTTTGGGGGAGCAAGTCTGGGTGGTAAATTTGGGAGGATCCATTGGATTGACCATAGCTCATGGGACACCCAAGGATGACAGCCTTTACCACGGCTCCTTCCTCCTGGAACTAGTGTTTCTCACTGTCCGGACACTGTCCATCCTGCTTGCCACCTTGTGATAACTGTCCTTTATTGAAGCTTGCCCTATGCCTGCAGTGCCCACTGTATTGCTCTCTTTCTGTGGAATCTACAGTCCTAGCCACAGCCCTGGGAATTAGGGGCCTGCACTGTCCTCCTGTTACCACCGAGAAAACAGAGGCTCACAGAATTTGCAGAATTTACTCCAGACCCATGGTGAGTGAGGGACAGGACCAGGATTTGGTTTCGGCTGCCTCTGCCCTCCGTGATCCATCGTGGGAGATGGGGGAAATGCTTATTTTCTTCCTGGTGTGGCCCATTCCAGGTATTGGCTTTCACCTCGTCTGTCTTCCAGCTGGAGCTGGAGCCTGTGGAATTCAGGCGCTTCATGCTCGTGGCTGGGCCTCAGTGGTCCCTGTGGCAGGAGGGGGAGCCAGGAAGAGCTCCTCATTCAGGCCCCTGCTGTCTCCACCTGCGCCTCTCGGGCCCTGTCCTCCTCCTCTCCAGCGGGAGTGGCTGTTCCCATGGGAAATGTGTTTCTGTGGAGATGCAGGAGCTCACACAGGCCAAGCATCTCAGAGTCTGTGTCTGTGGACCTTAGAGGGACCAGAGATTCTCCTGTCATTCCTGTCTTCCTCTCCCTTTGTCCGGTCATCCCTGAACGCATGTGCAACACTTTCCTGGGGACAGAGACTTGGGCCTTTAAGAAAACCCTTTTAAATGAATGACTTTGAATGCTCCAAAGTTCTTCCCATAGTTTTTAAACCAACTTTTTCCACCTTGTATCTTTTTTCCATGAAGATAGAGTAAAGGTGTTTCTAGTTCATTCTGATAACTGTATTTTCTGACCCTGTTTTGTCATTGTTTGATGATCTATTTTAAAAATTAATGCTTCCTGATATATCCAGTTCTTGTTTCCTGTTTATGAGGTGAACCTTACACTCTGACAATGTGCAGGGCTCCTTTGAGGACTGTGCTATAACTTCATCCTCCTGAGATGATGGAGGTGATAAATGTTTGCTTCCAATGAGTACAGTGTGACAAGTGTGACAAGCGTGACCCTCAGTTGTGCTCATCTCACCAGGGTTTGAGGTGACTGGGAGCCATGCATCAACCCTCTCAAAGCCCCTTCTACTCAGTTTCACACTCGGATCCCTCTGTCCTTGGTTGGAGCTTGGGGTCCTCATTCAAAGTTGGGGCCCCTTGCCGGTCACCTGTCGATCCCCGGAGCCTGTCAAATGCTCTGCTCTGACCCAGGTGGTGGCTCACTCTTAACATTTTGGGTTTGCCTCTCCCCCTGTGTCTCAGCCCCCTTACCTTCACTGCCTTGTTGGTTTCATAATCCCTTCCAGTGGAGTTGCACTGTGCCCCTGAAACTTTGGGGAGGGCCCAGTAGCCTGTGCTTTGTCTAGCAAGTGACGCCCCTGCACACAGCTTTGAGCACATGCGTCTAACTTGAGGCCACCATGATGAGCCACCTCTACCTGTCCCTCAGGGCTGCCTTAACAAAGCACCACAGACAGTGTGGCTTCAATAGCAGACACGAATTCCCACCCGGCTCCCGAGGCTGACTCCTGAGAGCGAGGTGTGGGAGGCTGCTTCCCACTGAGGGTCATGAGGGAGCTCTGTTCCAAGCCTCTCTTTTTGCCAATGCCATGTCTGGGTCCCTGTGTCCTCTTGTTAAGAGGGCGCAGTCATGATGGATTAGTGTCCACCTCATGACTTTATCTTAACTAGTTACATTTGCAATGGCCCTGTTTCTAAGGAAAATCACATGCTGAGGTCCTGGGAGTTAGGACTTCCATATGTGAAGTCTGAGGGGTAGATTTATAACACCATCCCTTTGTTCCCAGAGTGTTGGGGCAAGAGTCTCAGCAGACTGGGCTTGGCCACCCACTCCACAATGCCCCATCCTCCCCACAATGGCAGTCAAGGAGATCAACATGGGTGAAGGGGAGGAGAGGAGCTTTAATCAGCACAGAGAGGTTCCAGGTCCATCCTCTAAGGCCCGATAGAAGCTTTAGGCTTTGTAGAAAAGAGGAAGGACCAAAGGCACGAGGTGGTGTTTGGATAGCTGGCAGGCTGGGTGGTCACACAGTGTCTCAGGACAGGTTTCAGGGGTCCTGGGAAAGCCATCATCACTGGAGAGGGCTGTTGGGTTCCCATCCCGGGGTGATTGCTCCTGCTTGGGGTGACCTCCTCATGGGGTGCACTGCGAGTCTGCTTTTCCCAGAATCCCAGGGGACTGCAGGTTTAGGACAGTGACTGGAGACTTTGAGGCACCGCTCCATGGATGTAACAGGCAGTTGGATGTCCCTGCAACTCCTGAAGATGACTTACTCTTATCTTGGGGTCCTCAGTCTTGAAGGGGATTGAGATAGACTGGGTAAGGTTAGGGCTAATCAACCTTGTAACACTTTCCTTAAGTGATTAGCATGGCTGCGTGCAGGGCTGAGCAGGGGTCTGGCCGACATTTTAAGGTAATAAGGGAGGCATGAGCCAGGGTGAGGTGCCAGGCTTTGTCCTGCTGCTCGTTACCACTGGGCCTCTGCAGGCCCAGCCTCCAGGTTCCTGTCACACTATGCCAGTGAGAAGTTGGGATGAGGAGAATGCTCAGCAGAGTGGGCCAGGCTGTGCCTGTTGGCTGGGAGATGACTGAGGCCACACCTGGCAGGTGTTGAATTGGAGGAGAAGCATTTATATGGGCATCTCCACACTCCCCTGCCTTTGGCGATGAGTTTGTCTGGGCACCAGAGGTGGGAATCACCCAAAACTCAGTCTTCATGATCTGCAAGGTCCTGCACCTGCAGATCTCCAACTGCTCACCCCTCTGGACGCACTAAGTCCCTAGAGGGTCCTGGTTCTACATGACGGCTTAAGTTGTGTGCTTAGGGACTTGCCTTTGACATCACCCCCACACACAGGTCATGTGGATACATGTCCATAATGAGCTTGCATCACCCAGTATATTCTTTAAGCCAGATCTTTTTTATTTATCAATAGATTGCATGCATCTTTCCAAGTCAGTAATATCTTCTGAAAGCAGAGAACTGAACAGAAATTAGGAAATCCAAGCACTTCCTGAAATTGTACGTGTGTTTTTATGTGTGCATCCATAGTCTGAGGGTGTGTATTTGCCACTTTGCCACCAAACACTAAGAACCACTGTTCTCTGGTATGATAACATACCATGATTTATTTAACTTATTTTTTAGTTTCAGGATAATTTATGTTGTTCAATTCTTTTCTATTAAAAATTATCAATAGTATCCTTCTGTCAGAAAGTGCTGATACATTTTTATGAATAATTCTTATTATATCCTTGGGGAAAATTCTTGAAAATGTAATTGTACAATAAAAAGATAGGATGAGTTGGAGGCCTTGGATCAACATATTTCCGCCTAGAAAACCTGAGAAGCCTGTGCCAACTTGTGTTTCTTTGAGCAAGTAGCACGTGAGAGTGTGTTTTCATTTTCAGACACACAGGACTTCATTCACCTTTCAGTCCTACCTTTTGAAAAAATACTCTAAAAGGCACTTCACAGTTCTTGTGGAATAGATAATTAAGAAACATCTAATTGTTAAATTTCTTCATCAGCATCATAAGTTTTTTTTGGAACCAAGGATCAAACTCGGGACCTTGTGCTTGTGAGGCAGGTGGTGGAACCACTGAGCTAAATCTCTGGCCCAGCATCCTAAGTTTTAACACAACATGTGAGAAATGTTCTAAGTGATTTTCACAAACTGCTTTTGAGCCATAACCTCTTTGAGCCTCCCACACACGCTACACAAAAGCCTTCATGCCTCGGTGATCACAGGATGTCACTCCATTCAGCTGAAGAGCCCGCACTCATATCCATCTGATGGGGTGCTTTGAACGTAGGATGCATTAAGCTCTGTGGGGAGATGCTTGACCTATTGTCATTACTGCAGAAAAGATCATTTTTGTTCAGCCCGAGATCTGGCACAGCATGCCTTGGTGAACAGCAGCCAGCTTTCAATGACCAGACTGCAGGAGTCAACGCTACCTTTCCCCCAGAGAACTCAACGGTGTCCCTTGGGGACTTCAGAATGGGGGGGCTCCAAAATAGTAGAGCAAGAGTGGAATTTTTTTTCTCAGGGTTGAAGTGTGTGTACTTGTGTGTGCATAGATATATAGAAAAATGGTATGTGTGTGTGGATATATATGCAAACATATGTAGAGATATAACATTATGGTTTTCTTCAGACAACATTTTACTGTCAAAATAGAGTAAAGAGCTAGAGCTCGCTTATTTCTTTAAACATCTAGTAGAACACTTGGCTCGAAGCAAGCTTTGCACAGATGATGGTGCCATGAATGAATGAATGAAGGAGACCGGTGTAAGAATAACTTAAAACTCTACATCAAAGGTTTAGCGTTTACTAAGTCTCAGATGCAATTTAGCAAGGCCCTTCTGAGAGTAAGGAAGGATGGGGCAGAATCCACGATTCTGCCCTTGCCTGTAACTTCAAGCTCTTGCCTCGCTACTGAGTGGCTGCTCTCCCGAGGCTGGTCACCAGCTCAAAGGCCAAAGACGCACACGCTGGGGGTGTCACGTGTCGCTAGTGTGCACGGCAGGACATTGTGCCTGCAGTCAGTCAGGCCTGGGCAGATCATTTTATGCTTTTGTTTTAATTGATTACACACAATCCACTCATGTATAAAACCATACAATCACACACACAATTTAATGGATCAGTTGATTCCTTTGGCCCAAGGTAGTTAGTGTATTATGAAGCTATTGAAAAGTAGCATCAAAATGACTTATCATCAATAATGCATTTACCCTTGGTAAATGAAGGAAATAGAAGCTTACAATTTTACTTTGATAGGATTCCATATATATATATATGTGTGTGTGTGTATATATATGTGTGTATATATATATACATATATATATATTATATTGGTACCGGGGATTGAACTCAGGACCTTGCACTTTCGAGGCAGAGGTGATGCCACTGAGCTGATAGGGTTCAACCTGCTAGGAATAAGAGCTGTATTTTGTATTTTCTTTGTTCACTGAAGCCCGAGATGCTATCCTTTCCCACTGGAGAGACTTCAAACCAATTGGTTTGGTTTCATTTCATTTGTTAGATTTTGGAAATTTCTTCTGCAACAAAGTAGGTTTCAAGCTGCCCCAGTATACACCAAGAAAATACGTTCTCAAGGCTTTGTTGCTGTGTCTGTGTTTCTAACTGCAGAATCCATACCTCATTCCTGGGAATCAGGATCACAGCTGGGGAGCTTGGGTGGCACCTGGAGACCTCTCCAAGGCTGCCCTGTTCTGCAGTCTCCCAGGAAACTGCGATGGTGGCCTCATGACTCCTCCATACAAGTCCCTTCCATCTGTTCCCACCATCACCTGGGCGAGAGCTCCAACTTGAGCTTGGCGTCTCTTCCTTGTTTCCTTTCTAGCTTCATTACCAGTGACATTTCCATACGCGCATGTGGAGCACAACGTAGGGAATCACCAGGATGACAGAAATGCAAGTGGAAACGCTCTTGGGCTTGAACTGACTTTACAGTCCAGAGGAGGTGAGGTGAGATTCAAGGTCCAGCACCATCTGCCTCTTGGGAAGGAGGGTCCCAGCTCTGGCAGCGGGGTCCACAGCCGGGACAGGCTCCACACTGGGAAGTGACACAGGGAGCGGCGGAGGCTCTGGGAAGAGCCTCCTCCACTCTCAGTGTCCCAGGTCACTTCCCTGGGGCTGCCAGGGAAGCATCTGGGAGGACCTCGTGGTGCAGCTCCTCTCTTGTCAAGACCTGGGAGAAGCATGAGGCGGCAGTGGTTGGAATAGTGGTCAAGGGCAGCCAGTGATGGGAGGGAGTGAGAGGCCAGTCTCAGCCAGGGGCAGCCTTCTCTGGCAGCCACTGTCAAGCTGTGGACCTCCAGGTTCCCTCCAGGCTGACTTCCTGTCTGTTTCCCTCCAGATCCACTGAGGCAGCCTTGGTCTCTTCACTCTGGTGTTCTTTCCCCACCAAGGTCAGGGATGGAACAGTCTTGAGTCTGGAGGAGGAAAAGCCCAGCTACCCTGAGAAGTGGCGGAGCCACAGAGGAAGCAGGGGAGGCTCTGGCATTGAGATGGGGGTCTGGTTGCATGGCCTTGCAGGTGTGTTGCTCTGAAAGCCTGTGTGGAGGGTGGATGGATAAACATGGTAATTGGCATAGGGCTGTTGCCTGGTAACTGGTGCTTTTGCTGTTATTATTTAAATATTTATACATACATATGTATATACAGATGCAGTTGGCCTAGTATGTATCTGTATTAGTGAGCTTTCTCTTGCTCAGACCAAATACCTGATATCCACAATTTAAAGGAGAAAAGGATTATTTTGGCTCACCGTTTCAGAGGTTTCAGTGCATGGTCAGCTGGCTCCAAGACAGAAACATCATGGTGGAAGGGTGTGGTGGAGCAAAGCTGCTCACCTCCTGGCACCTGGGAAGCAGAGAGCAGGGAAGACCAGAGAGGAAGGGAACGGGAGCAGACACAGTCCTTGAGGTCGTGACTCCCATGAGTCACCCAGAAACTCCCAGAAATGTGCTTTCCTAATCTCCTAGGCCTCACTCAAGCCAATCAAGGTGATGATCAAGATCAGCCAGCCATCACAGATGGAACCAACTGCATATTGAAAATAAGTAAGAAAAAAACCATTGTGTCTGTACTGAACATGTATGGACTTTCTTTTCATTGTTCCCTGAACAAGACAGTGCAACACTATTTCCATAGTATTCACACAGTATTAGGTATAGAAATAATCTAGAGATGACTTAAAGCATATGGGAGGATGTGTGTAGGTTTTATACAAGTATGATAACATTTTATAGAAGGGACTTGAACAGTTTGGTGTCTGCAGGGGCTCCTGGGACCAATTCCTCATGGGTACTGAGACATGACTCTATCTATCTATCTATCTATCTATCTATCTATCTATCTATCTATCTATCTAAAATTTGTCTTTATGGGACCTGAATGTGTTTGTGACTCCTATGAGTGTGGACTGGCTTCTGAGAGTCTTGACAGTCTCTGGGTGAATTTGGGTCTAAGGCGGAGTTTTCAGTTGCTGGAGAGTGATGCTGGCCTTTATTTCCACCAGGAAAGTCTTCCTTCTTTCTTTATGTTAATGAGGTAAGCAATGGTGACATATCTGGTGCTTCTCTCATCCCTGGTGCTATTGAAAACATAAATACCCCAGCCGGCACTGAAGCTGCTGGGTAGACCTGACTGGGAGCCAAAGACCCAGAATGTGTTTCTGCTAAATGTGGGACCCAAATGTGTTCATAACTTTAAAGTATCTTAGTTCTAAAATAACGCAGTGGCTGGGCTGGTGATTTAGCTCAGTGGTTTCGCCGTCTGCTGCGCAAAAAATTTAAAATAACGTAGTGGTGATGAGAGGCTTTTTATTTCTGGGCTGCAGGAAACTCGTGCAGTTGGCAGAAATCAAGATGATGGCCTGATTTCTCCTCCTTCTCTTTCTCTGTCTTCCCTTCCTCCTCCTTCTCTATCTCCACCTCCTTCTTTTCATCTTGGGCTGGAGTGGTACTTCCCCCCCCTTTCTCTTTTGTTCTGGGGATGGAACCCACAATCTCCTGGCTGCTCTATACTCATCCCAGTCCCAGTGGTGATATTTTTCCATATTTTTTGATTGTATATATGAAAATCAAATTTAAGCCTATTAAGCAGTAAATGCCCTCATCTTAGAGTGGGATGAAGAGACTTTGCCCCCAGTGGATTGGGGCGCATACCTACTTGCACTTCTACTCGAATATTTGAAAGCGGGGAGAGTTCTGAAGTATGACTTTGCTCAATATCCTAGTTCACAGGGAAGGACATTGGTAGAGGGCAAAGCACCATGTCTTCTCAAGGTCAAGGCCAGAAATTCCCATTGTTCTGTGGGAAAATCGTAGCACATGCCCTTAAATCCCATCCTCGAAGCCCTTACACGTATCCATGATATTGTTCTTGCCCAGTGGGCATCCAGGCCTGGAGAGTTGAGTCGTGGGCCCACACCTTCACTCCCAAACTGGCCAGAGGACAAGAGAGGATGACAGAGTCTCTGGGTCCCCTGCGACAGCAGAATCTATGCTTTTAGCCACTTTATTACCATTTTAAACTACGTGTTTCCTGAAACTGTAACTTTAAGATGGATTGACTTCTGTTTTAATGTTATAATTCACAGTTACAACTTGAATTTCTTTTACAGATTCTTTTCTTCTCTCCCAACTGTCTGAAGTTATCCAATTGAGTAAGCACGGGCAATGTCATTTATGCATCCCTAATACCAAAATCCATTTCCACTGGTTTGGAAAGTGAAATATGTCTTTTAATTTGAGCCCATATGTGGAGGATAAAAATTTGCCTCCCTTTGCATCTCAAGCTGGCTTTCTTGGAATTCTCTTTTGAGTGATGTTCAACTCCAATTATTTATGGGTGGTTTTTGCAGGAGAGCGTTTAGGAAGTTTAATTGGAGCTGCAATTCTAAATGAGTAAACTCATGGCTTCAAAGACTTTGGAAAATATATTGAGGCCCAAATACCAACTTACAATGAGCTTGGTGATGTGACAGGACAGAAACAAAGGCTTGGCCCGAGGAGCCATCGCTGTGAGGAGGTGTATGGGGCTGCACATTGAAGAAAAAAGGAACCCAAGGGTTATGCTCACAGGATCCACTTAGTTCAGAGGGAATGACTGGGAAAGCGAACAGAAATTATTTGAGGTGCTTTTCCTTGTCTGTGCCTTCTAGCCCCAAAGGATATCTCTAAAGCAGGCTCTGTATCACCTACACGAGCCACGTCCCATCACAAACTCCAGATGAAAGCAGGAAGGGACGAGATCAGGCTTTTGTGGTCCACAGTGCCCTGGACAGAGCACCCAGGTTCTTATCCACTCTTCTCTCTCTAGTAGGCTGAAACAATCTATTTATGTCCCATCTACCCACTAATCTGGAGAGACAACACTAACATATCTACTCTTCTTGTACCCTTACATATAGGATCCATACAAAACAATTTTTGAGAGAACCAGGGCTGGAGGAAGAAGAAAAGATAAGGAATCTATGAGGTGTGTAAATCCAGGTAAGTCACCCAACTGAGTCAGCTTTTATTGAGCTGTCCTGTGATGACCACTTTGCAAAGAAAGGTGAGAGAATAAAGGCATTTGCAAGCTATACCAGCCCTGGACTGATACAAGGCTTACAGTTATTGGAGGTGCTGTTTCTCAGCTTTGGGGTAATGTTGGATATAACAGGTGAGTGGCCCTGCCTGGCTGTCTGTGGGTGCAGAATGCCTCACTTTGATGCAAATTTCACTTATGTTATTCACTGTGGTCTTGGGTTTGTAAACAGGAAGTAGCTAGATGTGGACATAGATCCAAATGATCTGCATTCACTTGCTGGCTCCACATGCCCTTATACAACTAGCTTAGCACTGCTAGGCCTCAGTTTCCTCTCCTGCAAAATAGAACTGATATGGCACTCCTCTTGGGGGGTTGCTGTGGAGGTCAGTATAAGAAAAGTGTTTAAGCTCACATGGTTAGATCTCGAATATTGCACATGCTAATTATCAAGATACTAAATTGTGTTAGCAGTAATGTGATTATCGCCGCATGTGCATAACATGAAATATTATATCAGAAGGTATATGCCGTTTTCTTATTTCATTTTAAGTAGATTTAACATAAACAACAAGTTTCATTTTCCTTTCCCTTTGCATAGTGTGGTGACATAAGCATGCACATGTAACTTACTCTTTGAATATTCCAATGAAAATGAACCCACTAAGTATAAAAATAGGAGACAGTACCTGCACATATTAGAGGTGACTACTGGGAACTAAATAATCTCACCTGGACAGAGAGCACCTGTGAGATTGAAGACTGACATAGCCTCCCATCTGCCAGAGCCTTCTATGTGGAAAACCTGGAGATGTGTTTGCAGTCTAACACCTCCCTTGTGCTACTGGAGTGTCAAGGGCAAACCAGAGGTCAAATCAAGAGTGTCTGGAGTAGAGGACTCATTGTGGAGGCGGGGCTGGTGGTGTCACCCTCCTGATCCTCCAGGTGTAGGTGGGGCTTCTCACCAATCTTTAGCTTCATCTCCTATTTGATGCTAGAGTATAAATCTAGGAATGAATCAACATAGAAAAGTAACAGAACTGATAAAAATCCACTCCACTATTGGAGGACATGTTTCCATAGCAATATATTTATTAAGAGAAACTATGAAATTTCAGAGTACTTCAAGTTAGAAATCCCAGTAAGAGTCAAGAAGAAAAAATTACAGTTGACACCAAGAAGACAGGTGGTTCATTCTGAGATTAGAAAAGATAGATTGAGGTATAATAATGTGTGAGGCAGTGCCAAGCAAATGTAACACTGCAGAAAATATAATAATTGAAGTTAAGTATTAGGAGTTAAAACATTTAAGATATTTCTCAAAATAGAAACTATTAACAGTAGGCCAAAATTTTGGATTATACCAATAAGGCTTGAAATTTAAGGACTGGAAAATATTTTCAATTTCTCATGTTATACAGAAAGGATATAATGCATAAGATTCATTTCTTCTCAGTATAAGGGGAGAAAAAGTTTTACTTTGCCTCTTACCCCAATTAAGCAGACATGAATAGTTTCATAATTTATAAATATTAATACTGTTCATTAGTAGAATGCATAAGGTTATTTAATTTCCTAATTTCTTTTGTGGTATTTTTTTTTTGAGACAGGGTCTCGCTCTATATTTCAGGTTAGGCTTGAACTCACTATGTAGCCCAGGCTGGCCTCAAACTCACAGTGATTCTCCTGCCTCAGCCTCCCGAGCACTAGGATTACAGGCGTGCACTACCAACCCAGCAATTTCCTAATTTCTTGAGAAGAAAATAAGAGCAAAAAGAAATCTAACTAAAATAAAAACAAAGCAGGGTTAAGTTTCTTGCTAAGCATTGCTTTCACTATATGCCGTAAGTTGGGTGTGTTGTATATATATATATACATATATATATATTTTTTTCATCTCAAAGTATTTACTCATTTCTTTTGTGATTTCTTTTTGACCAATTGGTGTTATTTCATCTTCACACATCTGTCAGTTTTCTTCTGTTGTTGATTTCTAATTATTTCCATGGAAATATGGCTTTAAATCCCTGTAAGTTTACTTGTTCCATGGCCCCACAGATGGCCCATCCCAGTAAATATTCCACGTGCTAATGAGAGGAATGTGTGTTTTGCTGTTGTGATATAGGGTGTTCTGTACATGCTTCTTTGGTCTAAGGTGTTGTTCAAGTTTTCCATTTATATGTTGATATCCTGACTCTCCTTCTATACATTAATGAAAATGAAATGTTGAACTTTCAACTGTTAATGTTGGATTATCTATTTTTCCTTTCCTTTGTACAAGTTTCTACTTCATGTATTTGGGGACCATGTTTTTAGATATATGTATGTAAATATGTACTATCTCTTCTGATGGATGGATGCATTTATCATTAAAAATGTCCTCAGTTTTTTTGAGCAGTGTGTAGTCTGCAGATGTGACAAAAGAAATCCAGTCCCTGTCTTTCAAAGACTAAGATCTGAGCTTTAAAATAGCAAAGACTAAGGCCTAAACATTAGAAAATTCTTGACTGTACACTTTCCAAGGTTCTGTATACTAGACTGGAACCCAGGAGTTATTTATGAGTGGAAACACTTAACTAATATAAAAACAAATATTTTCTTTTTAAAGTTACAAACAAAAGTATCCAGAATTTCAGTACCCAGACAACCATGTATGATACAGAATATGCATGCTTAGAAAATGTGAGATGTATAGAAGTTTTGTGCCCAAATCAGACTCTCTTTCTCCAAAAGCAAAAATCATTAAGAATTTCTTGTAGAATCTTTCAGATCATTATAAATGTATGTATTAGTACATATCTGAATAGTATGTTTGACAGTAACGCTTGATTGTCAGGTTGATTGGCTTGAGAGATGATTAGATTAGTAAAACTCACTTCTGAGCATGTCTGAATGGGTCATGGGAATATGTCTTTGGGGGCTGTATCAGGTCCCTGGCTCCTTCTTCTTGGGGACTATTCATCTGCTGTCTGCTTCTTGGATGCCATGTGTTGAGCAGCTTTCTTCTCCATGGCCTTGTGTCATCATGTTTCTGCCTTGGTACCTAGCAGCTGAACATGGACTGAAACCTCTGAAACTGTGAGCCAATATAAACTTACCCTTCTTTAAGTTGTGGGTGTCAGGTAGTTTGTCCCAGCAATAGAAAAGCTGACTAATACAAAAAATTGATATCAGAGAAGTGGAGACATTGCTATGACAATCCATGACCATATAAACCAGGAGCCTTTTGAACTGGTTTGTGGGAGGAGCTTGGAAAAGTTTGGAGGAGTAGGATAAAGAAAACCTAAAATACTATAAGCAGAGCTTGATGGGCAATTCTTTTTTTTTTTTGGTATTGGAAATTGAACTCAGGACCTTGCGCTTGTGAGGCAGGTAGGTGGCTGCACCACTGAGCTAAATTCCCAGCCCTTGATGGGTAATTATGATAAAAGCTCAGAATACCAGAATGCTGATAAGAAAGCAGACCATGAAGGCTAGCTTCAGGGTTCCAGATAAGAATAGGAACTCTATTGAGAATTGTACTAGAGGCCATGCATGTTTTATTATGGCAAATAATTAGTTTATGTTTTGTCCATGTTATCTTTTTTTTTGGTACCAGGGATCGAACTCGGGTTCTTGCACTTGTGCAGCAGGTGGTGAAACCACTGAGCTAAATCCCCGGCCCCCAAAAACTAACAGATTGTGTAATTTCTTTCTTTCTTCCTTCCTTTTTCTTTCTTTCTTTCTTTCTTTCTTTCTTTCTTTCTTTCTTTCTTTCTTTCTTTCTTTCTTTCTTTTTTGGTACCAGGGATCGAACTCGGGACCTTGTGCTTGTAAGGCAGGTGCTGGAACCACTGAGCTAAATCCCCGGCCCAGTTGTCCATGTTATGAAACTTTGCAGAAGGCTAAGTTTAAAGACAGTGGACTAACTGATTTGGTGGAAGAAATTTCAAGACACCCCAACAGTCAAGCTGTGGCATGGGTACTGTTGGCTGCTTTTAGCCAGATTTATAGTGAGAATTGAGAGCAAAGAGCAGAGCAAAAAGATTTTAAAAACTTAAGTTTTGGCCTAAAAAAGAGCCACATGTAAAATTGGGGCCAAAGGAGATGTGGTTGCTGAGAGATTAGTGTCATTAAAATGACACCAAGTTCTTTAAATCCAGGCAAGAAGAAAGATGTCTTGAGGGCATCTCAAGAATCAGCAAGATCTGACTTTTGCAGGCTCAAGGGTGCAAAAGTATAAATTTTGTTTTGTAAAGAGAGCCTCTGGATCCCTTGCTTGAGAAGATCACCCAGGGCATTGGATTCCTGGGATCCATTTCACTGTGTTTAGACATCCAGGCACTCAGAGGCCACTAGAGCCATAGTCCAAGGGTGTCTGGCTACAGCTCACACTAGTGGCAGATGCTGGCATTATACACATGATGTTGGTTTTTGAAGCATGCAGAATGCAAGAGTTATGGGATGACGGAAGTTTCCACCAAGATTTTGTGGGAAGGGTTCTGAGGCCAGTCAATGTGCTCTTGAAAGGGGGGATACATAAAGCTGTGGCGATAAAGTCCAAGGCACAGTGGGGAACCCAGGAAGTCAGGGATGCCAGGGATATGGAATGTTTGCAGAGGAAAGCTGTAGGCTGTGAGTGGAGCCAGCTCAAGGGAGGTCACACAGGTTTCAACCAGTAAGGTCATAGGAGTGGGGCTGCCCAAGTCCTCTGTAACTCGCATCTTAACACCATGTGCCCTGGATGCTATACATGAAGCTGTGGGACCTAATGTTTGTTCTGCTGCATTTTGGTCTTGCTTTGGTCTGATTATTTTCTATCCCCCATTCCTCCCTTTTGGGATGGGAATGCTTACCCTCTGCCATTTTGTCTTGGGAACATGTAACTTGTCTTTGATTTTTTAAAGAGTGATTCACAGATAAGAGTTTGCTTTGAGACTCAGGGGAGACTTTGACTGACTTTTGAGAAATACTGAAACTACTGAGACTTTGGGGAAAGGGATTGTTGCATTTTTGATAGTATAGAGGATAGTCACATAACATGGGCTGGAATTTTGACCTTGTTTTTGTGTTTATTTTGAGATTAATTATGGTTTAAGGAGATGCATTTGGATGTCAAATTGACAAGGGGGTGGACTCTGAACTTAAACTTAGTTGTCCTAGCAAAGGGACCACACATGCAAAGGTCCTGTGATAGTGAAGGGCTGCGTGCATTGGAACCTCTGAGAGAGATCACTGTGTCTGGGCCTGGAGAGAGGATCAGCAGGATGTGAAGTAAGAGGGGAAGAGTAAGAAGAGCCATAGACATGGGGCCTGGTGGCTATGGGAAGGTGCTTGAATTTTATTCTGAGGTTTTGGGGACACACTGAGGACTAGTGAGGAAGGGATACTGTGATTCTGTGGATTCTGGAAGAACGTCCTGGCTTCATCACAGGGAATCATGGACGGGAAATCAAAGGGTGCTGCATCAGCGGCCTCTCCTCTTTCCCCTCTGGCTGGCCCTTGGCCCAGCTGCAAACCAGGTGCTAGATGTGGCTCTTTATTCTCAACAGGATATGAAATGGGGAATTGAAAGAAATGTGTTTATTTGTATTAAAATAGTTTTTTAAAAAGATGTAGAATTTTGTGTAATTAATTTAATATTAAAGCCAAGTAGCTATTTTAATAGTGAACATTCATTTAGGACTTACCATATGTGGGCTGGGGATTTAACGCAGTGGTTCTGCTGCCTGCCTTGCAAGCACAAGGTCTTAAGTTCAATCCCCGGTACCAAAAAACCCCCACAAAACAATGGCTCAGAACTTACCGTATGCCAGACACTGTTCTACACATTTTATTTACATACATACATGGTCATGCTTCACCATAGCCATATGAGGTGTTGTTATTTTTCTTTCTCAGATGAAAGGACTTTGCTTTTTTATTCTAAAATAAGAATGTAATATTAACATACTAAAAATCCTATCCTATTACATAATGGAATGCACATACACACACACACACACACATACACAATCATGATAAATAGTGTTCACAAGCTCTCAGTAACTATAGTATAGTTGGGATATAAATGATGCTCATTTTCACATGAACCTATTTACATGTTTTTAAATATTAAGTGGCTAAATAACAAATAGTAGTGACCTTTTATGATAAGGGTTTTTGAAGTTTCAGAGATATTTTTCTGGAAAATAAAAAGATGCAATAATAAAAGCAATGCATGGTTATTGTTATTATTATATAATATGGTATTATTATTATAAACTAATATGACATGTTCATACATTTCAGTAACATGCAATCAGAGCCTCTATAATGATATAGCCATTTGAGAAAAAGAAAATAAAAGAACCTAATAAAAAGCAGTTACCAAATAAAATCATTAAAAAATTTGAATGATGCCACAAAAACTTAATGCAAACATTTATCATTTTTTTTCTCTTTTCTTTTTTTGGTACCAGGGATTGAACTCGGGTCCTTGTGCTTGCGAGGCAGGCGGTGGAACCACTGAGCTAAATCCCCGGCCCAAATATTTATCATTCTTACAATAAATGGTTTAAAACTCACAAATTGGACATTGCATTGCCCCAAGCTTTAACTTTTCAGGATGAATAGTTTAGAAATAGAAACATGTCTTTCAGTTTTCATTGAAAGTGCTTGAATTGTGAAAAAAACCTTCAAGTTAGGCCTTTAGTGCATATTTTTTTTTCATTTTATTTTTAACTGACGAAATGTACACTACACTGCAATGATTCAATGCATGCATACAATGTGTAATGATCAAATTATGGTGCATGTTGCTTCTTATAATTTTCTTTTCTTTTTCTTATTTGCTTGCCTCTGGTTTTATCATAGAAATCAGTGTTGCTTCTGCAACTTCAGTTGGTCAATCCATTCTCACCTTGTATTAGAGTATTTCTCTAGAGTCTTCACATTTTCTCCATTAATTTCTTCTCCTGAAATACATTTTCTTTTAAAATTCTGTCCATTTGACAGTTTTTCTAAAACAGTAATTTCAGTTTTGACAGCAAAACCATTGTCCTTCTTATCGAGACCCTGTCTCAATTTAAAAAGAGCAGAGGAATGTAGGGATGTAGCTCAATGCAAACTCTGGGTTCAATTCCTAGTATTCCCCCTCAAAAAAAACCAAAACCCTAGAAAAAACCATGGGTACATCAATTTCCAGAGACATTTTTTAAGAAGTGAAATTGCTAGAGAAAAGGTATATAAGCTTTTGAGAATCTTGGTATATATCACTCATTTCAGAGATTGTGTCCACTTCTATTCTCTTTAGCAATCTACCAATCATCCGGGATGTAAAATTACTATCTAAGATATCTGCAAGTTAATTACAGAAAAAGCTTAGTGAAGGTTTTTTTTTTTTAATGTCTATATTCCATTTCATTCTTTTGAGAATTGCTTATTCATATGTATTTGTCTTGTTACTGTTTTGGAGAGCTTGCCCTTTTCCTTGGTTTAAATTCCTTATAAATTAGGAACATCCATCCTTTGTTGTATAACATTTTAATGTGTTAGTTGCCTTTTTGTACAGCTTACAATATTTCTGCATAGTTTTCTTTAGAAGTGTACCTTTACATGTGTGCTTGAATGTACTTGTCTTAACCCAGGTATGGATAAATACACTAGTTTTGGTTTTGGGATTTTGTTTTCTTTTTTCCTTTTTACAATTGTCTTTAATTCAGTAGGAATTTTATTTTGTTTATACACATAACTCATTTAATCTACATAACTGAAATGAAAAGGAAATTTTGATCAATCTCAAGTTTATTTGGAGATACTGTGTGAGATGAGGATGTATGGCTAATCTTTGCAAAGAGTTTATCAATTGCTTCGGTATTGTAAGCCACTATTTCCCTTTGTAATGCTATATTTATAGAATATTAAATTTTTGTGTCTTTTACATCTTTGGTCTATTTCTGGGCCTTCTGACATTTTCCGTGTTAACCATTCTGGCTTTAATTGGTGTTACATTTGGGAAAGCGAATCCCCCCTTTTTCTTGGAAATTTTGTGAAATATAGCCCACAGAAAAATATCTAAAACAAATGTTCTGTTTAACGGATAAACCAACAGCTAAGCACACCCTGAGGCAGAGAAGCTGTTGCTGGCACTTCAGAATCTCCCTGTGTCCCCTGGTGATAGCTACCAGCACCCTCTGTATCCACAGGGTACTACTGTCCTGACTTTGTAGTAAGTCTCCTCTCCATTCTTTAAAACAAATTTTTATTTTACCAGTTACTATGTGACCATATGGCTTGTTTTGCCCACTTTTGCCTCCTATAAAGATTGAATCATTCTGTAAAAAAAACCAAAAAACAAAAAACAAAACCATTGTCCTTTCCCACTTTATGCAAATTCAATCTTAAATCAACAGAAAGAATCACTCTCACCTCCATAATATTCTACTTTATATATGTGGCTAATCTTCAGCTTCCTCCAACAATTTTATTCACAGGGAATATTTAAAAAATTCTTTGGATCCTTCTCTATAATACACCCAGTATGTTTTACTGACTAAAATCACTTATACTTTTTTTATTTCACTCTTGAGTATTTTTTCCTTCCAAAGAGACTTTCTTGCTAAAGAATTAAATCATTTTATGAGTCTCCTTATCTTAAAATTGTGGAAGAGACATCATTTGTTTTTCTGGAGGAAAGATTGTCTCTTTATTATTATTTTTTTGTATATCCTTTTATTGGTACATTTTAGGTGTACAACATAATGACATTCATCACTGGAAATTTGCACCTTTACATACTTTCTTGGTTCTTATTTTTCCCCCTTCCCCTACCCTCCCTTCAACCCCTCCATCCCTCTCTATTTACAAAGACTTTGTTTCCATTTTTTCATTTTCTCATGTTAATTCCATTCCCTTCTTTCCTTTCCCCTACCCCTCCCACTTCCTTCCCCTTTGCCCCTTTTCTTCCTATTGCACATTATCTATTATACTTTTTAGTCCTTATTTACACTTTCAGTTTCTCACACTAGAGAAACTATTCGGTATTTACATGTGTGTCCTGTTTATTTCACTTAAGAGTATCGCCTTAATGTGCATCCGTTAAGAGACATCATTTTGAAGATGAGGCTAATTATATTCAGCTCTATAGTCTGAATCGGAGTTACTGCTTTTGTTATTCTGCTATTCCAGATTCATGCTGCATTCACTTCTGCTGACACTGTTTTGAATGGTTTGTCCATCTACCTGTTGATTCAGGCACTTCTGTCACAAGGTAAAATGCAGGACTGTGGAATGCTTGCTCAGTCATCCCCATACAGTTTTGAATTTGTCCATAATTGCCATGCTAATTCCTTGTGACCCATGTTAGTAACCTAGGGCAATTACAAATTACCCTCGATCCTAATGGCTCAAAAGAAAAAATCATATATTTTCTCATTACAGTGTCTGGGTCCCAGGCATCTGAGTCTCTCCAGGGGCTCCTGTCAAGCTGTCCCCTGGCTGCAGCGTCTTGGGGTGTGACTGGGAGGGGACCCCCATGCATATTCATGCCTGTTTCCTGGCAGCCTTGGATGATGCAGTTCTAAGGTCACCCACATTGTACCTTTACACAGGGCTTCCTCATGATGTGGCAGCTGCTTCCCTCAGAGCCACAGAGCCAAGAAAGAGCAAGGGAGACCACCCAAAGGAAAGCCACAGTTCTTTCTGTCACCTCGGCTTGGGGACTGCACAGCCACATCTCCTCCAGGGCTTAATTCAAAGCTTTCTAATCTTTCCTGAAGTTAAGACTGTATTCTTTGCTGCAGAAATATTCCAATGGATTCTTATTAAACCAAGATTCAATGGTGTCTCCACGCCACACACATGAACACTCGTGGATCTTAGATTCCGACAGCTGGTCCACTCATCTATGCAGGTGTCTGCTTTCTCATTTCCATATTGGAAAGCATCCGGTTGTTGTGAAGTTCCATCTTCCTGTAAAAGTTATGTGTTAATGCCATACTTGATCGTGGACATTTTGGCTATTATAGCTCTTTGCTTCTGAGACTTGCCCTAGCAAAACCACTCTTTTATTTTTGTCCCCATGTCTTGTTTATTCAGTGACGTGCTCAGATTATGGTGGCATACAAAACATCCTGGAAACAGACGGGTGTCATCTCCTCTCATTTCTGCATTCAAGGACATCATGTTGGTTGCTTAAATTTGGCTACTGTGAGGGATTTTATGCTTTGGGATTTGCCAAGTTGCTGAAAATGAATGTCTCATTTCTGCTGAGAGAGAGTTGGCTGTTAAATGTTAACATCCTGGAAAATTGTGCATTTTTCTTTAAATGTAGTTGGCATCAGCCTCTGAGCCTTATTTTGTCATTTTCATGCCTAAATGCTTGACAATATGCAAAGTGTTCAGGAGAACATTATTCAGTGATGCGTAACTTTGCAGTGATTTAAAACATAGCTTGTAATGAGATGAATGATTTCCTTTGTCTCTTATATTTCCATTTCTTCATACCCTATATGGATATATTAAATTACTTAATAAGTGATGTATTAAAATTTACTACTACCACATAGACTTTGGCCAATAGTGAATATTCAAACACAGGAGCACCAGCAAACCTTATTAGGTGGCACTTAATACCTTTATCTATTAACAAAGTTGTCAGGATCATATATATATATGTGAAATATTTTATATACAGTATATGTAAACTTATGTATAAACTTGCCAAATGAGGAATTATTTTGTTTTAAAAACATTTCTTGGAATATTGCTTGTGGGTCTTATACAAAATATTCTATGCCTATAACCTTAGTATTATTGCAAGAATGACTCACTGATGGCAACAGGTGGGGCCTTGAACACTCTAGTAACTGGTCAATGGCTACAAGGAAGATGGACTAATTAGATCATAGACATTTTTCTTCTATGTGCTCTGTAATCTTTTGCTCTTCATGTTCACATGACCCAGTCCTGATTTTGACTGTCTGCCCTGGATCCCTTCAACACGCTAATATCTCTACCTTGGCTGTTGAGCTTTTATTTTCTCAAGAGTGACCAAAGTTGTATGATTTCTCAGCTAGTTTTTCTTAGCATTCAGGATTTGAAAAAGCACATATTTCCAAGAAATACCAGGAAGACATTTGCACATAGAAGCATTACTTTTGTTTACCTTCTTTGCAACTTGACTTTTCTAGCTACATCACATCTTGGATTTTCTTTCTACTATAGCACATGAAGTTATGGTCTCCTTTGCATATTATGATGTTACTACATATATAGTAACACACCCTATGTATATAGCATAAATTTTAAAGAGATAAATATGTAAAGGCATAAACTTTATAAGTAAATAAACCTGACTTCATTCTTCTTCACTTTCTCTGTGTAATGTGGCAACTCTCTTGTTTTCTTTTTTTCCTTAAATTCTTTTATGGGTACATTTTAGATATACAACACGTTTACATTTATCATTGGGTACTTGTACCTTCCCTGATATATCTTGGTTCTTATTTTTTCCCCATTTCCTGTCCTCCCTTCACCCCCTCCACCCTTCCCTATTTACAAAGCCTTTGTTTCCATTTTTTCCTTTTCTCATAATTTTTCCTTTCCTTTCTTTCCTTTCCTCTTTCCCTCCTACGTCCCCTCCCTCTTTGGCCCCTTTATTCCTATTTCACATTATCAATTATTCATTTTAATAATTTGAATCCTTATTTATACTTTCAGTTTCTCACACCAGAGAAACTATTCAGTATTTATACATGTGTGTCCTACTTATTTCACTTAAGAGTATGACCTCAATGTGCATCCATTTAGCTATAAATGTCTCTAGTTTGTCATTCTTTATGGCTAATTAGTACTCCATTTTATAAAATCACTTGTTTTTTAAGACACAGAGCTCATAGGCAAAAATGGGCAAAAGTTTGTGGTTGGGGATAAACTGATATAGCATGATTTCTCTGGCTTACATAAAGAAGGATAAATTTGAGTCATTTGTAGGAAAATAGATGCACCTAGAGTCTGCAATGATGAGTGAAACATATCAGACATAGAAGATTCAATCTTACATGGTTTCTCTTATAGGAGAAACACAGAGTCTGAATAATTTAAGGAGAATAATAAAAGATAGACAATAAGAAACAGGGAGATAGACTTTGTGAAGACTGAGAGGGGATCTGAGGGTGGGATTGAGAGGGAATGACAGTGAAAAGGACCAAGATGGGATATGTACATGTACCAAGTCCCCACGATGAGTATCTTAATTATGTAACACAAATATATCCTAATAATGATTTTTTTTTGGTTTGGAACAGCTTATAGCTAATAAGCTATATCTCTAAAAAAGTTGAATGCTTAATTGATTCATACTCATAGAAATATGCACATCCCTATTTTCTGTCATTTTGAAGTCTCCTCTGGTCAGTATTATTTAATATGTGCTACTGATACAAAAATACCGAGGTGAGAATATACAAAAATAATAAAACATAGGAAGACAAAACAAAAGAAAACAAAATCTTAAGAAGGGCAATATTCTCTGCTAACTTTTCTTTCCAGAAAACAAAAGTGAAAAACAGCAGGGTAAATCAAAGCAAAACAAAATGAAATTTTGAAAGGAAGAGAGAAAAGTGTGTCGGGCTCTAAGGGCAAGGTTCTCTGCAGTCACTGACAAAGCTGAGCAGACTGGCTCTTTGTGGCTTCCGAGCCCACCCAAATGGCCACACTTGGAGAGGGTGACCTTTCATTTTACTCCATAATTATTGTAATCGCCTGTGACACAAATCATTTACTATGTGTGCAGAACCATTGTGCAGCTGGTTATGTTTTTTACTGTAAGTGAGCACAGATGCTTCCACCACTGATGCCTGTGTGTTTACTTTTTCTAATGGCTGCACACAGGAAGTAGGAAGAAAACCATCCACCACCTGTAGAAAGGAGGCCAGAGAGTTGGGTCCAACTGGGTTATCCATAGTCCTTTAACTTCAAACTTGAATGCTTTTAATGAAAAAGCATTAAATATATATATCCAACTCTCTCCCTCTGACTCCTCTTCATGGACCTACCATTTTGTTTTAGCATAACACAGCATATGGCCAACCTTGGTTCTTGGTACTGGTTTCTATATCCTTGGATTATTCTGAGCCAATCTCAGACATGTCAGGAATCTCAGACAGCATCTTCTTTTTATGTTTTCCTGAATGAATATGTAAAGGATAAAAGTTCTTGTATGTACTGCAGTTGGTCAATATTTTGTCCCGATAAATCTTCAGGATTTCTTTCCCCTTTCCTCTTCTTTTCTTTCTAAAGTTTTTCCTAGTTTATTTGATAAAGAAACTGGAATGTTTTTCCTACGCTATCTTCCCTGCACAATGGCTAAGTAAGGCTTTATCAGATTCACGTCCAGCTGTATGAGAAGCACCTTGTTCCGTGGCCCACAGAGCACTCATAGGAGGTGCAGTGGGTCTGGCAGTATCTCTGGGAATGAAGTGAGTGACATCGGGGAGCTCTGCTTGCATCTTTGTGTTAATAGTGATCGCAAAATAATGCCATTTTCCTTCTATTAGTCCTTATTTTCTTTTAGCTAAAGTATTCTTTTTCTTCTCATGTAAATTATGGTTTATTGACATGGATCACTATCATTGTGTACAAGAGAGCAGACATCCCTGGGGTGTGCAGCTGCGCTCACCGTCTGCAGAAGCCACATGCTGGGGTCCGACTGTGCTTCACAGGCTCATGGTTTGCTTTTGCAAACTGTCCAGGGTGAGACTGAGGAAGACGCAGTCTACGATATCTTCAATCTAATAGATGCTACTAAGAGGTTTAACAGCAGGGAACTGCGCTTCAAGGAGCCCAAGATAAGGAACAACAATCAACTGTTTATGTCCAGCACGTAGTTTAATAGGTTATTTTATTTTATTTATTTTTTTGATATGGGGGATTAAACTCAGGATGTTGCACTTGCAAGGCAGGCATGGTGCCACTGAGCTAAATTCCCAGCCCTAATGCATATTTAAAAAAATATCCTCACCTAGTTCTCCCAGCCATGCTGTGAGGCAGGTGGAGGAATTGTTTTTATGCATGTATGTATAGAACTTGGTTGGTTGTTTTTTTGAGACAGGGTCTTACTATGTAGTTCAGGCTGGCCTTGAACTCACTATGTAGCCAGGCTGCCATCAAACTTGAGGTGATCCTCCTGCCTCAGCCTTCTGAGTGCCGGAATTATAGGCATGCACCACCGCACCTCCTTCCGCCCTCCCCGTTTAATGTAGGAGTGGAGACTGTTGTGATAGTCTCACTAAATTGTCTGGGCTGGCCTCAACCTTAAGTTTTACTTTCTGGGGCTGGGGATTTAGCTCAGGTGTTTCACTGCCTGCTGCGCAAGTGCAAGGACCTGAGTTCGATCTCTGGTACCAAAAAAAAAAAAGTTTTACTTTCTGCTTATTTGTTTTGTGTTTTTGAGACAGGGTCTCGTTATGTAGTTCAGGCTGGCCTTACACTCTCAGGGATCCTCCTAGTCTCCCAAATGCTAGGAGTACAGGCATGTGCCACCATGCCTGGCTGAACTTGTGATCCTCCTGCCTCAGCCTCCTAAGTAGCTGGGATTACAAGCATGCACCACTATGCCTGGCTGTGCGGCGTTTCTTTAAATGCAATATAGCTTTTCTTGGTGCTATAGATGCTTTTTCTTGGTGCTTTAGATGGAAACAAGATAAAAGGTCGATTTTCCTCCTTCGTAATCTATCTTTCAAAAGATAATGTATGGTTACCTAGACTCACCCAAGGGTGCCAATTTGAAGTGGTTATGTACTATGTGAATCCAATTGTATATCAATATGGAAAAGGCAAAACTGTGGGGTCAGTAAAAGAGTCAGTGGTTCCCAGGTTCCCTTACTACAGAGGAGGAGGGGTAAGCAGATGATGGTGCATGGAAATTTTAAAGCAGTGAGGCTGTGCTGTATCATAGTGTGATGGTAGATGTTACATACATTTATCTAAACCTATAGAATTTACCACCAAAAATGAACCATAACATCAACAAATTATGGACTATGGGTGACGACTGTATGTTGATGTACATTTTGCATCACTCTGGGGAGAGATGTATGTGGTGGAAGAGGCGATGTGTTAATAGGGGCACAAAGTAGATGGAAGTTTCTATATTTTTCTTTCAAATTTGGTGTGAATCTGAAAGTGCTATAAGGAACAAAGTCTAGCATAAAAGGGATACTGTCCCATGAAAGACTGTTGTTTTCTTTCTTTTCTTTTTTTTTTTGGTACCGTGGATCGAAAGTTTTCTTTCTTTTTGTATGCTTCATTCCACTTTTCCCTGTGTGTTCCATCCTTTCCCTCCTGTTTCAGCTTTTGCTTTGTTTTTTTTGGTACCCGGGATTGAACTGGGGTCCTTGCACTTGTGCAGCAGGCAGAGAAACCACTAAGCTAAATCCCCGGCCCTGTTTCAGCTTTTGTGAATGCCGCTTGCAGGACCTGTATCTCTAAGTCTACTCTCCTGTGACTGAGGGTGGCTCTTGGCCCTTTCATTATCTGTAACTAAATCTGTATTGTTCTCTTTCTGATGGATGTTCTTCTTGTGCTGCTTCTTTCCGTTTCTCTTCCTATCATTTCATTTCTTTTTTGTCCTCTTTCCTGCACTGCCTCTGTTTCAACTGTCCCTTGTGCAGAAATGAAATGTGTTCCTAAGCAAAATAAATTTCATTTCAGAAGAGGGTTTCATTTTCTCTGTTAGGATTTCTGAAGTAGATGAATGGATGGAGCCCTCCAACTTCTCTTTCAGTTCTGGAACTCAGTATGAAGATATCTGTATGTGAATCTCAATTGTTTTTCTTCTAGAAGCATTTTCCTGGTGCATATTGCTGATTCCTAAGGGAAGGCACCAAGGACTTGTAACCACTTGTCACTCTGGAAACACTGGAGCTAGAGACCAGGACATCTGGCTCTCTGTGCCTTTGCCCCACCTGGCCCACTGGCCGGGGCTGGGGAAGGGGAGCCGTTCCTGGTGAGGGAACAGAAGCCTGAGCACCTGGCCCTTCCTACGCCTATCAGGCCGCAGCTATTCTAAAGATGATGTTATCTTCATAACTTTGATTGGCCTGATATTTGTTCCTTAGATGGAAACAAAATAGAAGTTTGATTTTCCTCCTTTGTAATCTAGCTCTCAAAAGATAATGCATGGTTACCTAGACTCACCCAAGGGTGCCCAGTGAGGCTTTTGCTTTTCAAAAATGCTCAAGTTTGTGTGGGTTTAAACATGTGCAATATATTTTAATTCATTTCAATTTTTATCTTTCATCTTTATTGGTCCACAAATAGTTCCAACTCTGACAACAGGGCTTTCTGTCAAGTGGCCACTGGATCTGACATGATGTCACTAGTCCATAGCAGTCATTTTGCTTTGATTTATGATAAAGAATCATGTTTTCAATCCCCAGCTTCACACCTGGAATCAGACTTTTCCACAAGGAGCCTTGGAGATAGTGCCCTTAGCTTTGTTTCTCTATGTTCAATATACATACTGGGTGACAGCAGAAATCTTTACTTTGTAAAGAAATGCATTCTTTGAAGTACCCTTTTTAATTAAGATGATGTGGATTCTTAAAAGTTATAAGAATCAGCATGGAGAGGGGTCCACATACCCTTTAGACACCTTTCATAGCCATAATATAATGTCACAACTGGGGAAGCACAGCATTTGTGCTGTGTGTAGTTAGCTCTATATGATGTGGTTGCCTGTGTGGAATTGTGTAATTACAGTCATGCGTCGTGTAATGACATTTGGTCATTGATGGCCACACGTGCAAGGTGGCCAGCAGCAGCCTCCCAAATCCTGTGTTTACGGCGTCTCTTGATGGTGCCACTTTCTCTTGTGTGTGGTGTAATGCCACGTTGCTCTGATCCTGGAGGCTCCTACGTGTACAAAATCCACAGCCAGTGTCAGTGAGAGGACACATCAGTGATTGATTTGGAAATGAAATTGAGAGTGGGAAAAGATGGTGGAGGTAGAAAGTCAGGGAAGGTTATTGCTCACTAGCCAGTCAGGCAATCTGTGTCTCCATAGCTCCCATCATTATTATAATTTGAGCCATCTTGATAAGGGTATAATAACATTTCATTGTGGTTTTCAATTTCATTTCACTCATGACTAATGATGCTGAACATCTTTTGTCCCATGTGTTTATTATAGTCCACTTGTATATCATATTTAGTAAAACATCTGTTTTTTCATTTGTCCATTTTCTCATTGGATTAAATGATTGTTTTTTTTACTGCTGTATTTGAGAGCTCTTTATATCTTCTAGAAAGAAGAGCTGTGGTGGATATATGATATGAATATTTTCTTTTGTGTGTAGCTTGTCTTTAAAACCTCTTAACAGGCTCTTTGGCAAAGCAAAAGTTTTAAGTTTTAATGAAACCCAATTTATAATTTCTTTTCTTTTTTTTTTTCAGTGCTAGGGATTGAACATCAGTTTTTCACATTGAGCTACTGAGCTTCATGCCTAGCCTCTTTTTAATTTTTATTCTGAGATAGGGTTTTGCTAGATTGGCCAGGCTGGCCTTGAACTTGCAATCCTCCTACCTCAGCTTCCCAGAGTGTTGGGATTGTAAGCATGCACAATCATGCTTGGACAAATTTTCCATTTTACAAATTATGCTTTTGGTGTCATGCCTGAGAACTCTTTGCCAAAGTCTAGATCTTAAAAATTTTCTTCTATTTATTTTCTTAAAGTTTTATAGTTTTGTGCTTTTGTCTGTGATCCACTTTGAGTAACTTTCATTTAGAAGTTTAGGATGAGATTCTTTTCTTTGCCTTTGTGTATCTAATTTTCCAACACCATTCATCAAAAATGCAGTCCTCCCTCCAGTACATCTTTTTGTGTCTGTGTCAAAGACCAACCGACAACTCCAAATTCTGCTAAGTGTGTGACTGCCTGGAACTCTCGTTCATTGTGGTGGGAATGCAAAGTGGTGCAGCCTCTTTGGAAGACAGTTGGGTTGTTCCTTACAAAACTAAATGTACTCTTATCACTGAGCAATTGCATTTCTTGGCATTTAATCAAAGAAATTGAAAACATGTCCATCCAAAAACCTGCACATGGATGCTTATAAGTGAAGTCTATTTATAATTGCCAAATTTGAAATCAACCAAGACGTCCTTGTAGATGAGTTGATGGATAGATAATCAAACTGTGGTATGTTCAAAGGACTATTATTAAGGACTGAAGAGAAATGAGTTATCAAGCCATCTAAAGACATGAAGGAAGCTTAAATTCATATTAGCAAGTGAAAGAAGCCAATTTGAAGTGGTTATGTACTATATGAATCCAATTGTACAGCAATATGGAAAAGGCAAAACTGTGGAATCAGTAAAAGAGTCAGTGGTCCCCAGGTTCCCTTAGTACAGAGGAGGAGGGGTAAACAGATGATGGTGCATGGAAATTTTAAAGCAGTGAGACTGTGCTGTATCATACTGTGATGGTAGATGTTACATATATTTGTCTAAGCCTATGGAATTTACCACCAAAAATGAACGATAACATCAATAAACTATGGGCTATGTGTGATAATTGTACATTGATGTACATTTTGCATCACTCTGGGGAGAGATATACGTGGTGGAAGAGGCGATGTGTTAATAGGGGCACAAAGTAGATGGAAGTCTCTATATTTTTCTTTCAAATTTGGTGTGAATCTGAAAGTGCTATAAGGAACAAAGTCTAGTAAAATCAGGGTGTAAACATTCAACTGAGTGTGTATCTGTGTATGTCTCTATGTGTGTGTTTATTTTTCTAGAAACTGTGTCCTATTGATCTATGTGTCTACACCTCGCCTCCATAAACACCACACTGTCTTGATTGCTGTAGACATAGTAAGCTTTAACAGCAATTTGAGTGATTCCTTCTACTTTATTCCTTTGAAAAATTACTTTAGCTATTTTAGGCTTTGTCTTTTCTGTATAAATTTAAGAATAGCTTTATCTATCTATGCCTGTAAAAAAGTCTTGCTGAGATTTTGATAGGAGTTGCATGAAACTGGTCAATCTCGAAAGACTTGACATCATTTCTAAGATTCTCCATTTATTTAGGTCATCTTTGATTTCATTTTTTAGCATTTCATAATTTTCCATTAACAGATCCTGGGTATTTTGTTAGATTTATATTTAAGCATTTAGCTTTTTTGTAGCCATTGTAGATTGTATTGTTTTGAATGTTAATTTCCATGTTTTGTTAGTCAGAAGGACATTTTGAGACTGAAATCTGTACTATGGGTGCAAGTTGCTACTGGGCTGATGACTGTGTCCAGGCTGCCCAGTGGGGAGACAGGACGCCTGTAACTTATTTGTCTGCCTATTGTAAACATCAAGCAAAACACCATGCACCAGTTGTCAGTGTCAGGGTAAGACTCACAATATACAGATGATGGTGAAAATTTCAACGTTTGAGCCATGGGAAGAGCATCTAAACATTTCTGTATCAGGAGCATCAAGGAGAATACAATACAGTCAAGCACTGGACACAAGAACACTTTTGGTTCTGTAGAGAAGAGAGAGGTGGTCAGTTATAATAGTGCACATCAGTTCCCCATGGGTAACAGTCCCCAGCAGCCAGAGGAAGGCAAGTGGATGTAGTAGAAGAGGGTTCCCTCTGAGTCTACTGCCCTGAGATATGGGGATCTGGGGTCCATTGGTGCACACATTTAAGCAGAATGAAGGGGCATACAGTGGATTCAAGACTGAGAAAAACATTATCATTCAAGGTGATAAGACCAGCTCAGGCCACATGGGCTCCTTGACTCTTGGGAAAGAAGTGTTTTGGGTCCAGGACCCATTCATAGATGGCCACGGTGGGGTTTGAGACAGTGCACATGGAGCCACTCTTCCTTATGTTGAGGGAAATGAGTTTGGGTAAGTTTATTGTGATATTCCAATCTAATTCAGAGCTATAAAGTGTCAGCAAAAGTGCTGGTCAGCCCAAGGCACTGATTTCTATTAGTAATCAATTGGGGTAAAGGCAAGCCATGTGCAAGGTTGAGACTACGTGCAAGGATGCACAGTTGTGCAATTTCTATGGAAACTAATGCAGGCAAACCTTGTAAGGGAAAAAGACAAAGAATTCTCGAATTAGGAACAGAATAGACAAAATATAGGGTTAGAGTTAGAACACTGTCCTTCTAGTTAAGAAGGTTTTAATTGTGGGACTGGAATTTGGGTGTGAGTTACTCTGACCTCAGCACCTTGGCATGTAGGCTTAGCTGGACTCGCCAATTGTGGGGTTACCTCTTTACAGCCTGCACTGCTTAGAGCCTGTTTGGGGCATAATCAACATTATGGTCTCCTGTAATAAAGCTCATGAACAACCTCATTCAACTATAATGGCATACTTTCCTTTATACACAAAGTGACATTTATTTGAAGATATCGATCAGGATTTTAAAGAACTACTTTTCCCCAGACAGAGAAGCAGTATTGGAAAAAGTTACTGCTGACTAAGAGACCAGCCTGCCCAAACCCCAGAAGGCCACTCAGAATCACAAGACATATGTGAATGGTGACACATGGCACGGCAGGAGTGGAGGGGAGACCAGAGGCAGAAATAAGACAGCAGTGGTAAAGGGGTGTTGATTGCACAATGTAGTCTTTGGAGTTTATTGTGTGGGTATAAATAAACACTGGCTTCCCCTTCAAAGATTCTGCATTACCCATGAGAGTTAGAGATAAGCAAATGTCGTGTGACCTATTCGTAAGAGTACTGAGATTGAGAGGCAGGAGGAGATTTAAAGAGCTGAGCACTGCAAGAGCAGATGACATTGAGAAGCATCTCGCAGGTGACATAGATGCTCACCAGGATGAAGCACGAAGCCAAGGCTGGAGAGGATCATAAGTGATGATGTGGAGATGTGATGGAATGAGGCATGTTCACAGGGTCAGGAAGGAGAGAACTGGGTCCAATATGGAGGATTGAGACCATTCCAGAGTCCCGAGTGGAATGTGTGGAAGCTGGATCACTACCACAGATGTGCTATTTATTCATTCTTTAAGTCATGCAAAATTACTGAGAACACCGTTCCGACACCTATATTTTAGGATATATTATATATTATATTTATATATTAGGTGATACATTCAGAGCCCTGCAGGAACCTACCATGCTATACTCTCACCTGAACCCATGTCTTCATGAAGTTTATGGTCTACCCTTGCTTATAGCTAAATCTGAGAAACTAAAATGCTCTTTAGGAGATCTTCATTGGCATATTCCTAATGTGCCCATATAGCCAGCTAGAGGTGGTCACAGACTGGACCAGAAGGGAAGCAGCTAGTCCAGGTAGCCAACTCTTGGGTTCATGAAAATTGAGAATTTCTTCCTAGTGTCCAATTTTCTCTCAACCAAAATACTTTTCTCCTTTGCTCCTGGTACTTCAGAATTGGAGGAGAACTCAGAAATTATGACCCTGTGGTAAATCTGAGTAGAGAAATACTGAACGCTACTAGTGTCCTTCAATTTTTTTGCCAATATAGAGTTGAAGCTGCTAACTGGTTCTTTTGGAGGCTGTAGATATGTTAGACGGAAGCATTATTAACAGGTCTTTTTCAGGTTAGGTCATCAAAACCCATCAAGCTGGGAATGAAGGCAAACATTTGTAGTTTCTAATAGGGCCACAGCCCCCCAGGGTTCTATAAAAACATACATTGCTGTAGTTTTTATATTTTTATCACTTAATATTTGCCAGTTCTAAGAAAATGGTTGTAAGATTCCACACAGGACACTGAAAACAGTCAGTGACTTGCTGTTACACTGTTCTCTGGAAAATAAGTAAGCAAGCAAAGATTTTTGTTTTGTTCTATTTTGTTCTCTCTTTTTTAAAATATTTGTTGATTTCTATGACTCAGATGTGCTTGAGCTTCTGACTTGGGGTGGGCTGCACTGATGGTAGAGGAATTGTCTTGGGTCACATGTAAAATATATACTGTTGTTAATGTATATAAGTAACAAAACTTCCTTTTAAAATATTAGCTACTATGAGCTATTTATTTATTTATTCATTTGCTTATTATGAGTTTTTTTAAAAAAGAAGGCAAGGTGTGTGTGGGCTGCAGGTTGGACACACCTGGGTAAATCTTTTATCATGGCCGGTTTCAAGATCTGGGGCACCCAAATTTAACAACCAGTTGGCAAAATTCCTGAGTATTTAAACTGCCTCTTTTCAATTGTGACAAACTGGCTCTTGCACTGTTCTGAGCTGCCTGCCTCCGGTCTGTGGCTCGACTTTGGAGACACATGTGGCTCTCATCTTCTATGGACAGCAGCCTGTAACTTGAGGCGGATTTACTATTCTTGCGGGATGGAAATGGAATCCAGCCAAACATTGCTGCATCAGTAGTTTCAGAGTTTGAGTGCTCGAACCTTAATCAGTGTAAAACAACAAATTAACTTCCCACAATTTACTCAAACTGATGCTGGGTGGAGGGCAGAGGAAAAACGTTTTGAGCCCAAATAAACCCCTCTACCCTTAAGTCGTAGGTGTCAGGTATTTTGTCTCAGCAACAAAGAAAGTGACTAAGACATCCATGGAGTGGTCAAAGTTCAGAATTCTGCCTGGGGACCAATTCCCTTCTCATCTGCTATGGCCCCCAATTTTTATTAGATGTAATGAGAATAGATTAGTCGAAAAAAGAAGCAAAAAGATATATGCCATACAGGCCCTGCTTCATGTTGGTTTGCTTGTTCTCCCGGGTTTTGTGTTTTTAGATTGGACAGCCACAAACGACACAGCAAGTTATTTCTCGATTCCCTAAGCACCCGCTTTCGGGTCTTGGGTGCGTCTCATTTCGGGTTGCTCAGGAAGCGTTCTGGCACCGTCGAAGTCAAAGACTCCTCCTGTTTGGACCCTCCTGGAAACAGATTCCTTGGAGTGGGTGGCCTGGGGCCCTGCAGCCTCCGACAACTCCTGGCTCGTGCTTGGAAAGAAAGGGACAGACCCTCAGGACCCTCTATACAGATGGTGCAGGGGCTGGTGCCCCGCAGGGCAGAAGGCTGCCCAGGAGCCAGATGTCAGCGATCCTGCTTCATGCACTGGCCTTTCCTGATGGTGCCCAACACCCACTGTTGCTCCTGTTCATCTTCCACTTCGTGACCTGTGGACATCGGTGATGATGATCAGCTCATCAATAAATCCCGAACAGTCAAAACACGACATGTCATGTTTTCTTGTCACAATGGGACACAGCCTGGAATTCCTACCACAATTTAAAACACAATCCTATCAGCTAAAATTTAAAAATACTAGCAAAAAACCGCCCAATTTTTCTCTTTAACAATGAAGCACATTTTGAAGAATGTTCAAAATGAACAAAATATTGTGCATAGAAAGTATGTAATATTATTAAGAAGAAAATAAATATTTTCAAATATTTGCACTTTTATAAAAGGAGATTTATATAAATGGATTGAGAATTGTACTCAAGAAATTGGGGGATAGTAAGAAAATAAATCCAAGGAAAACAGAATGGAAGGATTAGTAAGGATACCAATGAAAATTGTGAGTTATTAAAAAAATTTTCTTTATAAATACGGTCAACAATAAAAGTAATTTAGGTAATTTAGGCAAGAATAAAAAAGAAAAAGCAGAATTTTGTATTACTGTTGAAATAGGAAAATAAGCAAATCTGCAAAGAATTATAAAAATAAAATTTCTGTTGTATGTAAATAAATATATTTCAAAACTTGGATCAAATATGTGAATTTCTATGAAAAAATAAGCTAGAGATTTCAGAAGTGCTAGAAAATTTGCACCAAATAATTGTCATTTAAAAAAAGAGTAAAGACACAGTCACCTGAAAAGTCTCAGTAGAATTATAACACATCTTAAAAATTAGGCAGTGTTAATGGTATTTAAATTATTGCAAAATTAGAAATAAAAATAATATTCAAACTTTTCTGAAAAAATGCACTTTTGCTATCCAACTTTCAAATGTATACTAAAACCTGTAGTCCAGTCTCATTTATGAGCATAAGTGAAATAAATTCACAAATGCTGTTATAAAACTGAAACCAGGAGCACAATAAAAATATATCCTAAAAGGAGTTTATTTCCATATAATAATACATTAGTATAAATAACATGTCAAAATAAATTGTAATCCATCACATAAAACAAAACAGTATTTTCATCCACATAGATGCTAAAAAGGCAGTGAAAATATGAATTCTTTCTTCATTAAAGGGAAAACAAAAACTTCTAATGAAATTATTAAAAAAATATTTGCACTATGATGAAATAGCCAAGGTTATGCGTCATGGGAAAACACTTTGAGTGATTTTGGTAAAGTCCTGGTGGGGCTAGAGATGAGAAGGGAATTAAAAAAATATTGAGGGGCAAAAATGGCAAAAGAAGTAAAATTTCATACATTTGTACAATTATATAATTGTATGCATGGAAAATTCAACCACTGAAAATTAGAAAATATAATTATAACAAACAATACAGAAAAGTAGCTGAGGATAAAGGTACAAAAATTCTATCTTTCCTGCATAAAAAATTACCAGCTAGAAAAAAGACCAAAGGCCATATTTTATTTACAAAAACAAAAGCCATTTAAATAGTTAGAAAAATATTAAAAATAAACTTGGAAAACAACAATGGAATCCGTAGCATATGAGAATATGAGTTTTACTATCCCAAAGAAAAGAACCTATAAACTTAATATGATTACAATAAAATACTTTGCCTTTTAAAATTTAACCTGATGAATGGTTTTTGTTCTAAATCTGAGGGTTGGGGATGTAGCTCAGTGTTAGAATCTGTGTTTAGCATGGGTCAGGTCCTGGGTTTGATCTCCAGCATGAGAGAGGAGAGGAGAGGAGAGGAAGGAAAGAAAGGAAGGAAAAGAGAAAGAAAAGAAATGGATCAATAAATAGTCCTACCACCAACAAAATGGGATGAAGTCTGAAAATAAACAATGCAAACAAACACACTGTCTGGACAATCAATGGGGAAAATAGTAGCTTTTCTATAAATGTCATTGAGATTATTGTGTGTTCTTGAAAAAGTCCTTGATAGCTTTTTGTTTGTTTGTTTTCTCAGTGCAGGGGATTGAACCCAGAGCATTCACACCAAACAATATCCCCAGCCCGTTTAAACATTTTTAGTTTGAACAGCATCTCCCTAAGTACCTAAATTGCCCAGGCTGGGTTTCAACTTTTGATCCTCCTGCCTCAGCTTCCCAGAGTGCTGGGATGACAGGCATGCACCACCATGCTTGGCTTGACAGTTTATTTTTTTAGAAAAATATAAATTTCAGATTGATAAATTGTTTAAATATAAAATACATGGCCTAAAAATATTAGATGTAAAGATGGAAAATTGTAATTTTAATCATCATCCAGTGTTAGCTTATAAGCCATGGAAGAAAAGTTGAATCAATTTGACTGCATAAAATATACATTTTTTAAAAGTTAAAAACAATCCAAAGCCAAGTGCCAATGCGAGAAACTACGTATTCTTCCCATTGCAGAGTGAAATATTAAAATATTTCCTAGAACAGGACAAACAAAAGTGCAATGGTTGTGAACATCCTGTTGGTAGAAAAGTCACAGAGGCATTTCCACCCTCAGCAACAGGCCCGATCTCAGCTTAGCAAGAGAAACCTTTTCCTTTCTGTAAAATCAAAGAGACCATTAAAAAAGCAAATATGCAGAGAAAACACCTAAATTAGATTCTCTTATAATCTGCTGCTCCTGTATAAGCTGCCAAGCCTTCCAATGAGAGTAACCTGGCACCATCTATGAAAGCAAAAATACACTTTTTACTGCAGATCTCCTCATGTGGCTTTATCCTGCTGAAACTCTTCACCCATGTTCCAGGAGGTAGGATTGGTGGTGACACAGCCATCACTTGTGTCACAGTGAGAAGACATGGAAGCCCTCTGCTATGGAATGATTTGGGGTCATCACCACAGTTCACCTGATCAACAACAAAAGCACACAAAGGGGCTAATGTTTATGTTGAGGTGCAAGAAGGGAAAGGACACTGCTACTTGCACGCATGTGCATGGATTTTGTCTCTGTGGACACAGATATGGTGGCCGATGAGAGTCGATTCTATACAGCATCCTGAGGTTGGACCAGGGCAGGGAAAGGCGCAGCCCAGAGCTGGCTGGCAGCTGTGCATTTCTGAATTTCTACCTAGGAAAAGTGCAGCGCTTTAACAGATGAGGAGACAAATGTGGAAAGGGATGGTGAGGAAAGCGTGTACTCTCCCTCCTTGGTATTTCTTCAGGTACAAAATCTGAAGAGACAGAATGGACAGCTCGGAAATCAGGGAAAGTTAGAATCACTGAGCATGCATGTCCCTAAAGGTTTCAATAATTATACTATGATGTGTGCACTTTTCTCAAATAATTTATCCGTTTCTTTTTCCTTTTCCTGAGATGACCAATCATCTAGCCTCATTATGTATGAGGATACATAATAAGTTGGAATAAATGCACAGGAAAACAATGCAAATTCCGCAGAACAGGAAAAAGTCCAATGCACACTCTTCCTCTCTAGCTGAGATGCTGGGTGCTGAATCCTGGATACAGATGTCCTGTGTCGGGACCACTCAGCTAGGTGCAGTCAAAAGTTGATGGTCGGTGGGTCCTTGATGTCATTAGAATGACTTCCGGTGAGAACAGAAATTTAGACTACCTTGACCTTTTCTTTAGAAGAAAAGTTCTTCTGAATAGCTGGTGAGCTAGAAAACTACTAGTTCTTGTGAGAGGAGAACGGCTTGTGACAGTCCTGTAGGACAAAGAATTACCAGGAGGACATGAAGATGTCTGCAGTGGAGAGGTGACCCGTGAGGCAGTGTGATCTCCATCTTCCGGTTGGTTTTCTCTGTGGGGATTCTGTCGACAGAGCGGGTGCTTCCGGGGGCGCAGGGAGAGCTGGTGCGGGGAGGAGGGCGGGACCCAGCTGAGCTTGCGCAAGAGTCTGTCCCGCCCGGGAAGTGCTGCTTCAGAATAAACGACGCTCCAGGGAGGGGGCCAGGAGTGTCCAGGTCCAGTTGTCCCTGGGGTTCTGGGCCGCTCAGTGCTTCGTCGTGGGCTATCCTGATGTTCTGAGGGTTCCAAGAACCCCGGAGGCAGAGTCATCCCGAGATTGTCATCGGACAAGGACAAAAAGGAGCCTGTATCAAGGCAGGAAGTTGAGAGGTCCCGGGAAGCAGAGCTTTGGCGCAGGAGCAATGATGGCGCCCTGGGGGCCTTCTCTCCTTTGCGAGGGACTGAGCCAGGCCAGGCGCTGCACCCGGGGCTTGGAAGCTCTGTCAGCTCTTATTGGTATGACCTCTACTGATAGTGCGTGAGCTGAGGAGGCCTAGGAACTGTGTCGCTCAGCAAGTACTCACTTGAGTCAGACCTTCGTTATGCAGCTCCTCAGTGGAAATGCGAGGGTACAGTGGGTCCCCCATCCTGAATGTCCCATGAGCAAGTGTGAGCCACAGAGCCCCACGCTTCCTTATCAACACCATTGAACTGGGAACAGTAGACAATCTAGTTTTAGAGAAACTAGAGTTTTTTTCAAAGCCATTTTTTCCTTTTTTGGTTGTGGTACCAGGGATTGAACCCAGGGGCTTTGCACTGAGCTACATCCTCAGCCCTTTTTTCATTATTTTTGAGACAAGGTGTGTCAGAGTCACTAAATTGTTCTCACTGGTCTCAAATTTGCAATCCTTCTGCCTCAGCCTCCCAGAAGCCTGAGATTACAGGTGTGTGCCATCATACCCAGCTGCAAGGTATTATTATTTTTTTTTTGGTACTGGGGATCAAACTCGGGACCTTGCGTTTCGAGGCAGGCACCAGAACCACTGAGCTAAACCCTTGGCCCTGCAAGGCATTTTTAAAAACCTAAGTGTTTATCATATATTTGGATGGGCTCGTTGATTGATTATCCAACAAATATGTATTAAGGAACTGACTGTGCTGGGCACTGGGATCCCCATTCCCCAATCCCCGCCTTCCAGGACCTTTGGTTCTCATCTGGGCGGGAGAGTCTGGGCAGCAGCATGCAGGAGCTGAGGGGCCAGCACCCCTGAAGGCCTGGGGAAGCGGGCACCAAGGCAGGATAAAGTTCCTGTTGTCCCTTGTGGCTTTTCTGGTTTCTCCTGCCTTGTTCTGAAGGCAGCAGGTGGTTGTGGCTTCCCTGTGTCACCCTCAGAGATGACATCATGCTCCCCAGGGAGCTGTGGCCAAGCTGGGCCCCTTCCAGTCAGCTCCAGCCACCTGCAGGAGCCAAGAGTGTCCCCTCCCAGCCTGGTGTCTTTGTTCCCTGGGAGATAACTTTCCTCCCTCTCTATGGCCTTTTGTGTCTCAGTGTCCCCATTGTGAGACTGTGATCTTCTCCCAGGAGGGGCTGTGGGGTCAGGTTCCTGGAGGGGGTGCTGGAAGCCAGAGCCATGCCCCTGTCCCTTGAGAAGCCCATTCAGCCCACAGCAGGCCGGGCCCAGATGGTGACAGGCGAGCCTCTCCTTGGACAGCATGAAGACCGATTCATCGGCAGGAAGGTTCTCCTACCACAGCTCCGCCTTTCACCCCTCTCCCTGGTGTTATGGAGCGGGTGAATTCTCTTTTTGTCAGCTGGCCCCTGCTTTTCTCCTGGGATATTCTTTTTTGGGCTGATTTGAAAAGTATCCATTTTGGGGGGCTCCAGGAGAACAATCAGAATCTCTTAAGTTACAGTTCTCAGCTGTCTCACTGGAGTTTTACTGTGCAGTCACCAAGCCTCTGTGGTTTTTTTCTTTTCTTTTTTCCCTTTCAGAGATTTTCTGGGGAAGCAATTTTATAATTTCTTTCACAACAATGGAGTTTCTATATTTACTGGAATATGTTTTGAAGATATTTCCTGTGAAAACCTCTTTTATTAAGATATTAAATGTACCAGGGTAGCTGGTGTGACCAATCACACATCAGGAGGAAGAGATGAAAGTCATTTCACTTATATAACTGTGTACAATGTTTATGAGCTCCCTACATCGTAACCTACATCCCACCTACATCCCAACAGGGCAACAAGTCCCAGTAATAACGCCAATAATCGGATCTGGTAAAGATCCTGGCAATTTTTAGTCACATTCTGTTTAAAGCCATATTTCTCAGGCAGATACTTAGCTCAGTACAAGTACTGTTGCTACCAGATGCCTTCTGGTCGCTTTGCTGGATCCCATGAGACTCCAAAGGACAATGACATGAAAGTTCCTTAAGAAATTAAAAATAGAAATATCATATGGTCCAGGAATCCCATTCCAAACAATTGAGGTCAGTCTTGAAGATATCTGTTCTCCCACATTCATTGCAGCATTACTGACCAGAGTTAAGATATGATCATGGCCTGCATGTCTGCAGATGGATGAATGCAGGAAGAAAATGGGGTTATGTCATTCATCGCTGAAAGGACGAAGATTGCTCTTTGTCCAGGGGAGTTGGCAGTAAGTTTCTCAGTCTCTGGTCTCTAGTGAGGGGGTACCTGGCTGGCCTTGGAGCGTGGATGGTGGCTGGGTTTGCCCTGTGTCCCCATGAGCTTTGCCCATATAGAGGCCCACTGGTCCTGATGACCAGCACAGAGAGGTGGAGCCGTCCTCCATGGCCTGGGCAGTGCCCATTCTAGGATCCTGTGAGGGACAGGTGGAAACAAAGACATGGATGAGCCTGGAGGATGTTATGCTGAGTGAAATGTCAACCAAAGAAAGACTAATACTCTATGATTCCCAGTCAGTAAAACATTGAGAATAATCAGTTTGACAGAGAGCAAAGTGGTGGTTGCCATGGTCCCGGGAGAAGGGAAAATAGGGACTCCGATGTGCACACATTTTTAGTTATGAAAGGTACATAAGTTAGAGAGATTACAACACAGTGGCTATAGCTGAGCACACTGTATAATGCAAAATGTTTAAGAGGTTAGATTTCAGGCTGAGGCAGGAGGATCACAAGATTGAGCCAAGCCACTTAGCAAGACCCTAACTCAAATAAAAAACAAACAAACAAGGTAGATCTCATGTTAAGTGTTTTTAACCACAATAAAAAAGCAAAATAAAAAACTCCAATGAACAAAAGCCATCAAAAATCCAAACCAAACCAAACCAAAACAGAGGCATGAGGAGACTTTTGGATATGATGGATATGTTATCACCTTGATTGTGGTGATAAGTGGGGGATGTGATGATGTCCAAACTCAGCATATTGTATATCTTCATGCATGCATTTATGTGTATCAGTTGTACATCAGTAGGCTGTTAGGAAAAGGATATTATGTAAACATTAATATACTGTATTTAACCTCGGGACTGATTTTTCCTCTACACATAATACTTCTGAGATCCATTCTGGTTTTTAAATGAATGGTTTATTTATTTTATTTGTTCTTGTTACTGAGTAGTATTCCACTATATGCATGCACTGGGGTTTGTTTAGCCATTCATCACTGGAAGAACATTTGAGTTATTTCCAGTTTTTACAATAAGAATAATGCTACTGTGAATATCCATGTATACTTTTTTCATGGAAGCATATGCTTTCATCTTCCTGGGATAAATGCCAAAAAGCACAATTTTTTAGTTTTGGTTATAGACTTGATGCATGGTTAGCCTTATCTGTCAAATTGTCAAATTATTTTCACAGTGGCTGGACCATTTTATACTCTCACTGGTAATATAGGAGAAATCTAATTTCTCTGGATGTTTCCCAGTATCTTAGTCACTTTCCTTCTTGCTGAGACACAATCCTTTTAACCCAGAACTTAAAGCAAGAGTGGTTTATTTTAGTTCAATTTTATTCTTTAATTGTTTTTTGTACCGGGGGTCGAACTCCGGTCCTTGCGCTTGCGCAGCAGGCAGCGAAACCACTGAATCCTCGTCCCTTTAGTTCACTTTTAATAGAGGATTCAGACTATAGTCAGCTGGCTCCAAGGCAGGACAGCATAGTAGAAGGGTCTGGCAGAGGACAGCTGCTCACATCATGGCGGCCAGGAAGCAGAGAGAAAGGGAGGTGCTGAGAGGGAAGTCATGCTGCAGTGATCTGATCTGGCTCTCTGGACCAGGCCTCACTCCCAACAGCACTTTCAGTTGTGAGTTCATCATGGATTAATCTACTGGTGAGTACAGTGCCTCACGATCCAATCACCTTCCGAAAGCTGGACCTCTGAACACATGAGCCTCCTGGAGGACATTCTAGGTCTAGACTATGATACTCAGTATTTGGGGTTATCATGACTTTTATTTTAGACATCCTGATAATGACTTCTGATTTTGGTTTTAAATTTGTCTTTCCCTAAGGCAAATTAGAACTAGATCCACTAGATGTGAGTCTTGTCAGGGGTCATCTGCCGTCTATCTGCTCTTTAAAGCAATGTCTCCTCGTGTTTCTTCCGCTTTCTAGTCCGACCAGCTGGTTTTTATTGTTTAATCTTGAGTCATTAAGAGTGTGGTTTGCAAATATCCTCTCCCACTATCTGCCTTGTCTTTTTATTCTCCTTTCTTCATGGAGAGCTTTTAAAATTTGATGAAGTATAATTTGTTAAATATTGGTAGAGTCTAATTTATCAATCTTTTAAATATTGGATTGTGCTTTAGGTATCAAATCCAAGAACTTTTTGCCTAGATCTGAATATTTTATATTTTGTATTTAATCCATGATATACTTTAAATTAATTTTGTATATGATGAGGTAAATTTATGTGGGAGTTATCTGTCTCAAGTATCTATCTATCTTTGTTTTTCAGTACAGGGTATTTAACCCAGAGCATTCATGCTGTGCTACATCCCTAGCCCATTTTTTATTTTTTCTTTTGAGAAAGAATCTTGCCAAGTCATTAAATTGTCCAGCCTAGGCTTGAACTTGCAACCTTCCTGCCTCAGCTTCCCATAGTGCTAGAATGACAGGCTTCCACCACCAAATCCAGCAGTCTATCTGTTCTTCTATTGCAGTCCCTTCTTATCTACAGGGAATACTTTCCAAAACCATCAGTGGATGCCTAAAATCATGGATAGTACTGAACCATATACTGTATATAATTTTCTCCTATAAATATATATCTATGATAAGGTTTAATGTAAAAATTAGGCTCAGTAAATTAACAATAACTACTAACAAAATTGAACAGTAATAATAATATAGTTAATAAAATCGTCAGCATCATGACTCCTGCAAGCTGGACCATTAAATAAATAAAATGAGGGTTTCTTGAGCATGAACACTTTGATGCTGAGACAGTGGATCTGACAACCTAGTCAGCTTTTGAGTGACTAGGGGGTAGGGAGGGCGCAGCATAGATAAACTGAGTACAGGGGTTCACATTCCCATAGCAGGGAGCACAATGAAACTCAGGACGACATGAACTTAAAACTTATCAAGTGTTTATTTCTAGAATTTTCCACTGAACGGTTTTGAATTGCCATTGACCATGGGTAACTGAAACCCAAAGTGAAGTAGCAGATAAATGGGGACCACTGTACTGACCAGCTCCCTTGGCCTATGGCTGTGTACTGTTTACTGAGAAGCCCACCCCTCTTGGTTCACTTGCTTTTGGGTGCTTATCAAAAACCACCTGCGCCTCTCAATGAGGTCTGCGTATGCGTCCTTCAGGTGCCCCCTGGGCCCCTCCCTCGTATTTTCAATCCAATGCCTCCATCACTGTAGTCTTACACTGAATCTTAACATCCTACCACTTTGTTCTTTTTCAACTTTTTTAGCAATTTGAGTTCCTTTGCCTTTTGGTGTCAGTTTTAGGATAAACTTGTTTATAACTACAAGAAATATCAGTGGTTTCTCAGAATATTAAAATTTTGTAATTCCTTTTATCATTTTTTCCATTTTCACTATGTTTTATTTTTTATTTTATTTATTTATTTATTGATACCAGGGATCGAACTCAGGTCCTTGTGGTTGCACAGCAGGAGGCGAAACCATTGAGCTAAATCCCCAGCCCCAATATTCAGATATTATTAACTAAATACTGTGCTTTGTGCAGATTTCCTTAGTTTTTATCTAAGGTCATTTTCTGTTTCAAGATGTTTTCTGGGTTTTCACATTTGATTTGGTCATTGTATTTCTTTAGGGTCTTGCTGGCCATGACAGCTCCTTTGACTTTTCTGTTTTTGGATGACTTTGGCAGTGTTGAGGAGTACTGGTCAGGTATTTTGTAAAATGTCCTGCAGCTGACATTTCTCTCACAATTAGACCGAGGTTCTGGGTGACTGGGAAGAACACCAGGAGGTAAACGGGCCTTGTCTTGTCACACCACGGGCATATTGTGTCAGTGTGATGGGCACTGTTGATGTTGGCCTTGTCCACGCAACCACGGTCATGCTTTTGAAGTCCCCCCTTGTAGCTTCTTTCTTCCTCCTTCCTCCCCCGTGCTTTTTGGAAGTGGGGAGTCCTTCTCTACTTCCCGGGAGGTGGGAACTTCCCCTAAGTATTTGAAATTCTTCTGCGTCTGAGATACTTCTACTTTTCCATCTATTCATTTCATCATTGTTCTATCTCAGTGTGGACTTGTGCACATTTGTTTTATAGTTTAGGTTATTAAATTTTTTAAAATTCATTTTGTTGCCCAGGTTGCTCTACATCTGGCTTTTTCTTTTTTTTTTTTTAATACCGGGGATTGAACTTGGGTCCTTGCGCTTGCGCAGCAGGCAGCGAAACCACTGAGCTAAATCCCTGGCCCTACATCTGGCTTTTGAGAGCAATTTTTGTTGTTTCCTTTGTCCCTGTAACAAGCCCTGCACTTTGAGCGCTCTCTTGCCTTCACCAACAGGTGCTGCTGTCTCCCTTTGTGTGGTCCACACTGTAATCGGTGGATCCCCCAAGCAGGTCTCATTTCTTTTCTTGGAGATGATATGTGAAACAGGGCTTGGGTGTTAGACGCCCTCCTTGTTCTTGAGGTGTTGTTGCTGCTAGGCCCTCTTAGTGGGTGGAGCAAGAAAATGCAGGTGAGTATACTGACCTACAGACACATACACCATATACACACACACCACACACACTTCTGTGGGTAACCATTTGGATCTATGTGGAGCTACATGTAAGTCCATACTGACAATTCTAACCCACTACTGCAGAGATCCACACCCCTCACCAACACACACACTTATAGGTAAATTCCCACTCAGGGCACCTGGCTCCCCTCCCACTCACATCCACGTTTTAACTCGTTCCATCCCAGGTTGCATGAATTGCTCACCCATACTTTCATGGGAAACTCCTTCATTCAGTAGAGTACTTTACTCAATGTATTGTTCTTTTAACCTTTAATAGTTTGGATTTCATTCATTTCCAAAGTAACTTATGCAAGAAACTGGCCCTCTCACCCCCAAGTGAAGTTGTTTCAATGACATACAAGGTGCATTCTTCATCCCATACTAGGATTCTCCTGATTTCATAAACGATTTTTTAAAAATTGGCATGATTAAGGTTCACTCTTCGTGTTGTAAAGTTCAATTATTTTTGACAATTGTGGAACTCGTGTATCCATAAGTCCCCAAGACAAATAATTTCATGGCTTGGAAGTTTTCTGCTGTGGCTTTCTTATCTGGCCTTCTATCCCACTGTCTCTAACTTTGGCTGACACAGGTCTTTCCTAATGTTCTTAGTTTTGCATTTTCTAAAATGTTATATAATTGGAATCATGCAGTGTGTACCTTTCCAGAATGGCTTCTTTAAAGATAAGTGGCTTCTTTAGCTAATATATATTGGAAATTCACTAGATTTTGTGACTTCTTTCTTTTTCTCATAGAATAACATTTCATTGTATTTGATTTATCTATTTTCCTTTTGAAATATCATTGTTTCTTCCATTGTTGATGATCATGAATACAGCTTCTATAAACATTGTTTTTATGTGGTCCTATGTTTCTAAACTAATTGAGAAAATATTGATGATGTGTATTTTAAGATGGTGTTTGGCACTGTGAGAAACTGCTGAAATGTCCTAGAACTTGCCTGCCCTATTTAGTATTGACTAACAGTGAACAGAATCTATTCAGAGTTCAACTGATTTCCTTTTGTCCTCTGTATTCTCATCAGCATTTTGTACCGTCAAATTTTGGATCTTAGTCATTCTAATATCCTAATACTTCCCCCATTTAGTGGTATTTCATTGTTGTTTTAATTTGAGATTCCTTAATGACAAATGATGGTGAACATCTTTTAGTACGTTGGTTTCTCTCTGCTATCTTTTTCATGGAGGTGTCTGTTCAGATCTTTTGCCCATTTTTTAAATGGGTTATTTGCTTACTGTTGACTTTAAGAGTTCTTTGTACATTTTGGATACAGGTTCATTAACAGATATGAGTTTTGCAAACATTTTCTTCAAGTCTTTGACTTGCCTTTTGATACTTTTAATAATGTCGTTGGCAGGGAAGATGTTGCTAATTTTAATAAATTTCAACCTATCACATTTTTTTATGGATAAGGCTTTTGTTGTATCTAAAATCTCATCACTCAATACAAGGTCGCCTAGACACTCTCCTATTTTCTCTTAAAAGTTTTATGGTTTTGTGATTTAAAAGTAGGTCAATGATCCATTCTGAGTTAGTTTTGTGTAGCTCTGTGTAAGCGGTTGTGTATGGTCTGCTTTTAGGTTTTTTTGGATTGTTTTATGTGTTGATGTTCTGTTGGTCCAGCAGTGTTTTGGTAATTTCTCCTTTATCTTTTGACTTGTTTTTGCTCCCTGGGCAAAGATCAACTGAGTTTTTTTGTGTGGGTCCATTTCTGTGCATTTATTTTGTTTCATTGATCTATCTTTTCATTACCTCACCAATACTATGCTGTTTTGATTATTACAGATTTAGAACACATCTTGAAATTGGCTCCAACTTGGGATCTCCAACTTTTTTCTTTTTCAGCATTGTGTTGCCTATTCTAGATATTTGCCTTTGATAGTAAACTTTGAAATCAAATTGTCAATAGCCACAAAATATTTTGGTAAGATTTTCATTGATAATCTATATGATCAAGTTGGGAAGAATCGGCATATTAATGCATTATCTTCCAATCCATACACATGAAATAGTTCAGTCATCCCTGATTTGTCTCCTCAGAGTTTTGCAATTCTCTCTACATAGATCCACATCTGCTTATTTTTAAAATTTATACTTCAGTATTTCATTTTTTGGGTGCAATTGTGTATATTAGTTTCTTCCATTTCACATTCTTATTATTTACCACTTGTATATAACAAAACAATTGTTTTTGTATATCAGTCCTCCTCCTCTAAGCTTGCTATAATCTCTTATTGCTTGTTAACTCCAGTTTTGTTATTGCTGATGTTGACTTAATTTCTGGTCTCTGCTCTACACAGACAGGGATGCTATGTGCAAACAAAAAGTGGTGCATTTCTGGCTTCACAACTGGGACCCCTCTACTTCCTTTTCTGCTGTCATTGTTGTGATTGTCACTTTCAGTGATGCTGAGTAGGGGTCAGCGAGGACACCCTGGCCTGATCTCCAGTGTCTGATCATCTATGGAGAGGGTCAGGCTTTCCACACTAAGTGTGAATACACTGAGTGTGTTAGCTGCTGGCTTCGGTAGTTGTTTCTTACCAGGACAAAGACATTCTCCCTCCATATCTAGTCCTTGTGAAAGTTTCATCATGAATGGATAGTGGATGTTACAAAATGCCTTTTCTGTATCAACCAATATGACCACACATGTTTTCTTCAGTATGTTTGTATGATACAATATGTTAACTTTTAATGTTGAGTGAATGTGTATACCTAGAATAAATCCCACTAAGTAATGCCATACAATTCTTTTTATACATTGTTGGATTTCATGTGTAAATATATTTTTTAAAGGATTTTACATCCATGCTCATGATTGGTTTACAGTTTTCCTACTTCTTTTTTTTTTAAAGGGGGAAAGGTTTATTTAGCTCACAGTTTGCAGAGGTTTCAGTCCTTAATCAGCTGGCTCCAGGGCAAGGTGGCATGACAGACAGGCATCACAGAGGAAAAACTGTTCATGGTGGGCAGAAGGTAGCAGAACAAGCAAGGGAGAAGCCAAGCCTCTTTCTGTCCCTTATACTGTATCCAAACTATCAGGATTAGGGTGGCACCCAAGCAATCAGTGGACTGATTTAGCAATTACCCATCCTTAATCCTATCATTGCACCATGAATCAATCACATACTCTAGATTCGGTTGCCTCTGAAAAAGCCCCACCTATGACCACATGAGACTTTGGGGGACCTCCAAGCACAAGCCATAACATTCTGCCCTTGGCTCCCCAAAGACTCCTGCACATCCCTTTATGCAAAAGGCATTTAGCCCATCTCCAAGAGTTGCCAAAGTCCTAACAGTTTCCACATTGCTGAGAAGTCCAAGTCCAGAGTCTCCTTTGAGATTTAAGGCAAACTCTTAGCTTCAAGCCCCTGTACAAAGGAAAAGAAAGTTAAACACTTTCAATATTCAATGGCACAAGATAGACTTTCCTACTTCTTAATGTCCTCGTCTGGTTCTTGTATTTTGGTATTAGGGTAATGATGGCATCATATAAGTCAGGAAGCATTCTCTCTGCTTCTATTTTCTAGAGAGACTGTGGAGAATTGATATAATTTCTTCTCCATTTGGTAAAGTTCTCTTGGCTTAGTGCTTTCCTTTTCAGAAATTATTGACTGTATTCAATCCACCCAGGCCTATCTGGATGATCTGTTCATCCTTGGTTGAGTAGGGGTATTTTGTCTTTTGAGAAATGGGTCTACTTAATTGAGGCGGTCAGACTTGGGGCCTAGAGTCGTTCATGGCAATCCTGAATGTCCCTTCAAGGTCCCATAGGGCACTGGCGATGATCTTTCCCTCAGTTCTGATGTTGGAAATTTGTGTTCTCTCTTCTTGGCCTAGCCAGAGGCCTAATTAGCTAACTTAATTATCCCTTCAAATGACCAGCTTTTCTTTTGTTAATTTCCTCCATTGCTTTTTGCTTTCAATTTCCTTGCTGCTCCAATTGTTATTGCTTTTCTTCTGTTCTCATTAGGGTTCATATGCTTTTCTTTCTCTCATTCCCTGAGTGGAATGTCAGCTTAATTCTCTTGAGAGTTCTTTGACTTGTGTGCTCTTCAGAAGTGCACTGTTCAGCCTTCAAAGATTTTGCACTCTGCAGCTGTATTTCTGTTACAGATTTCTAATTTAATTCTGTTATGGTCTGAGAACATTCTCTCTCTGACTTCTACTTTTTTATATTTGTTAGGATGTGTCTTAGGACACATTTTATTTTTGTTTCCTTTTCCAGGATAATGTCACTGGATATGGAATTCCAGATGATAGATGCTTTTTTCAATATATTAACTATTTTCACCTACTTTCTTCTTGCTTGTGTGGTTTCTGAAAACACAGCAACTGATTCCTATTCTTGTTCCTCTGTCTTCTTTTTCTGTCTGCTTTAAAAGATGTTCTTTGGGGACCAGGGATTTAGCTCAGTGGTTCCAGCGCCTGCCTTGCAAGTGCAAGGTCCTGAGTTTGATCCCCAGTACCAAAAATAAATAAATAAATAAATAAATAAATAAATAAATAAAAGATGTTCTTTGCCTTTTGATTTCCACTTTGAATATGATATGCTTACTTGCAGATTTTTTTGGTATTTATCTTCTTTGGTGTTTCTGAGGTTCCCGTATCTCTAGTTTGGTGCCTGCCACTTAAAAACATTAATTGACAAGGACATTTTGCACATATTAATGGTATACTGCAAATTTTTATGTTTATGTATGTTGTGGAATGGCTTCATTATATTTAATACATGCACATTTTGTGTCCATGTGTGAACAACTAAAACCCACTCTCAGTGATTTTCATGTATACAGTACATTGCTAACTATAGTGCCTGTGATGTGTATTAACTGAAGTAATTCCTTCTACCTAAATGAAAGTTTGTCTCCTTGACTGACATCTCCCCATCACCTCACCTCAGAACCTCCAGTAGCCACCATCTGCTCTCTCCTTGTATGAGTTTGACTTTTGAGATTTCACAAATAAGTGAGATCAACGTTTGCCTTTCTGTGTTTGGCTTAGTTCACTTAACACAAACCTTCCATTCTTTCCCATGTTGCCACAAATAACAGCTTTTGCTTTATTTTTGGCTGAGTTTACTTACATGGATACAGGCTCATGTCCCTTACCCATCCACCCACTGGTGGATGCTCAGGTTGACCCACATCTTGGCCACTGTGAACAGGACTGCAGTAACTGAGAAGGGCAGAGGTCTCTTCAACACACTGACCTGACTTCCGCTGGCTATAGCTCAGCAGTGGGATAGCTGGACCACATGGTGTTTCCATGTTTAGTTTGTGGGGAAACCTCTATACCGTTTCCCATAATGGCTGTTCTCATTATTGTCCACCAAGTGTGTGCAAGGTTCTCTTTTCTCCCCATCCTAACACCTGCCTTTCACCCTTTGATGATGACCATTCTAATGGGTGAGAGGTGGTGCTTCCTTGTGGTTCTGATTTGCATTTCCTGATGATTAGCAATGGTGAGCCCTTTTCATGTGCTTCAGGGCCATCTGTATGTGTTCTTTTGAGAAATATCTACTCAGGTCCTTTGCCTGGTTTTTAAGTGGGTTATTTGTTTTCCTGCTATTGAGTTGTTTGAGTTCCATATACATTTTCTATATTACAGATACTACAGGTTTAATGACTTACCTGTTTAACAACTATTCTGGCTTAGGATCTGCCACTCCCACTTACAACTCGCATTTGGACTTACAGTGCAGAAACATGAGCAGCAGTGTGGCCTACGTTGTCTTCTTCTACTTCTATATTCGGTTCTATGCACGAAACTCCACAGATTTCTTGGTGAGTACACTGTCTACACTATACTGTACACAGTGTGTTCCCAAAATAGCCATGTTAGAACTGGAGGCTACGGATCCAAATGTTGAATGATTCATGAAAGTGGAATGGCAAATGAGTGAACTTTTATGATGCTATTGTGAAGTGTATGAAGCAAAAAAGAAAATGACAAAACAGACCACAAGCAACACCCAGGAACCCTACTACTAATTCTTCCAGTTTTACTTTGTCATCTCTCTTACCCGGGCCTTCTACATCTCCCGATGTAATTCCGATGATGACACTGATGAAGATTTTGAGGGATTTGATGACTAAAATGTTAGCTTCAATGGCTTTTCTTCTGGTACAGTTCTGTTTATCTTGTCTTCTATCTTTATAGAGCCTCAGTGTATTTTTATTGTACAGTACACCTTGCTTATACAGTGGTGTAATTTTTGCTGATAGACTGCACAGTACAGTGCTGTAGCTTTATGTCTGTTATCCATTACAGTACTGCATGGAAGAGTTACGCAAATAAAAGTGAAGTCATCAAGTTGGAACGTCCTTTGACCACTTCTTTGTTCTGAATATTGTACACACTACCTATAATTCCTTACTTAGCAACCAATTCAGTAGCACAGGAATGGAACTCAGTTGTTAAATGAGAATGACTGTAATCCCTTAGATGTGTGGTTAGCAAAAACTTTTCTTATTCTGTAGTTTGTTTCTTCACTTTGTAGATTGTTTTCTGTGCAGAAGCTTTTCAGTTTGATGCAATCCTACATGTTTATTTTGGTTTTGTTGTCTGTGGTTTTGGGGTGACATCAAGAAATCATTGAGTAGAACAATGGCATGGAGCTTTCTCCATAAATTTTTGCAAGTGATTTTAATAGCTTCAGGTCTTAAATTGAAGTTCAACCCATTTTGTGTTGCGATGACATGAGAATCTGATTTCATTCTTCTGCACATGAACATCCAGCTTCCTCACCAACATTTGTTGAGCCAACTCTTCCTCCCTCAGTTGTGCTCTTGGTATCTTTGCCTAAAATCAATTGACCATCTGTGCAGACCCGTTTCTGGGCTGTCTGTCCTGTTGTATTGGTATATGTGTCTTTTTTTATTGCCAGTATCAAGCTGTTTTGAATACTGTAGCTTTGTATTAGATTTTGAGATCAGTTAGTGTGATCTCCATGTTTGTTCATTTTACTCATAATTGCTTTGACTATTCAGGGTCTTTTGTTTTTACATCCAAGTTTTAGGATTTTTTTTTCCATTTTTGTGAAAAATGTTATCAGAGTTTTGACTGATACAGATCCAGATCTCTTAATAATCTGGCCATTGAAAAAATGATTTCTCACCAGGCGTGTAGTGCATGCCTGTAATCCCAGCATTTGAGAGGCTGAGGTAGGAGGATCGCCTTGAGTGAGGCCAGCCTGGGCTACACAGTGGGTTCAAGGCGGTCTGAACTATACAGTGATACCCTGTCTCAAAAAACCAAAAAACAAAAAAGATTTCTATGCATGAATATGAGATATCTATTCAGTTTTTGTATTTTCAATTTGTTTCACCATTGTTTCATAATTTTTGGTATATAGATCTTTTATCTCCATGATAATGTTTATTCCTATTTACATTTTTGTAGCTATTATAAACAGGATTGTTTCTTAATTTCTGTTTCAGATAGCTTTCTGTTAGTGTATGCAAACACTAGTTTTTTATGTTGATTTGTATCTTGTAACTGCTGAGTTTATCTAATAGCTGTAACAGTTTTTGGTAGATTCTTTAGAAATTTCTATGTGAACGATCTCCTTTTCCACAAAGCCAGGCAATTTTCCTTCCTTTCTTTTATTTCTTTCTCATGCTTAATTGCTGTGGCTGGGGCCTCCAATGTAGTATTGTAAACAGAAATAATGAGAGTGGGGAGCCTGCCTTATTCCTGGTCTTAGAGGGAAATCTTTCAATTTTTCTCTCTTGAGTGTGAGGTTAGCTATGGATTTGCTGTATGTGGGCCTTATTTGGTGTCTATCATTACTTTTGAAATTCTCAGTCTTTATTTCTTCAAATATTTCTAGTCCTACTCCATTCTCTTTTCTCCTTCCAATATTCCAATTGTATGGACTATACTTTTTGATGTTTTGCATATTTCTTGGATATTTTGTTTCTGGCCCCTTCAACTTTTTTTTTTTTTCATTTCATTTTCAGACTTTTAATTGACTTTTTTTTTTTGGTACCGGGGATCAAACTCAGGTCCCTGCACCTGTGCAGCAGGCGGCAAAACCACTGAGCTAAATCCCCGGCCCTTTTAATTGACATTTTAAAGTCTACCTTTTATATTTTCCTTAGCTGTATTCAATTGACTGATGAATCCATCCAAGCCATTCTGCATTTTGGTTGCACTGTGCTTTGATTTGTAGCATTTCTTTTTGCTTTTTGGAGTTTCCATCTCTGCTTGTAGCACATCTCTGATCTCACCCATTATCTCCTTTCCCATTTTAGCCCTTAGTGGATATGTCCTGGAGCAATTCCCACCTGATTATTCTGGACCCCTGCCACATCTTAGTCTGGTGCTTGTGCCAGCTTTGCTTCTTTCATCAACTTTTGCCTATCTTGTAATTTTTGTTGAGAACTGCTCAGCACGGCCTGATGGTTCCTTCCAGGGTACCATCCTCTGCTTGTGGGAGGCAGTGTTTTCTCAGCTTAGCTCCCCTGAGTTCTTAGGGGGGAAACTACCTGAATATGCTCTCTGACGTGAGCAATGATGTCCTGTCAAGTCTGACCCAGTCTATACAGCTCAGGTGGACCCCAAGCCCTGAACCATGTGGCTTCTGGAACCTTCAGAGGCTCCAAGCCAGTCCTTCCTTCCATTGATCTGATCTATTTGGAGGTCCTGGTGCTCTGATCACCTTCCTCCTTTGCGTCTGTGCCTGCTCCGTGTGGGTCAGGCTAATGCAACATTCACTAACCTCTGCATAAAAACAAGTTTTATAAAAATAAAAAATTTACTGAGGCTTGGGATTGTTAGGGATTGGCCTCATCTTTTCAGGATGTGCAGAAAACTTACAGAAAAAGTCATTCCCCGTGTTCTCTGGGGTCCTCCCTTGCCCTCTCTGGGTGGGGGTGGCTCTGCCCTGCCCCCAGGCCTGTCCCTACAGCCTCACAAATCCCCTCTCATCCTCCTCCCTCTGCTTTGCTCCCCTTGTCTCCCCCCTTGGTCTTTCCTCTCAGTGACCCAACAATGTCCTCCATGCCCCACTGGCAACACACTGCTGACCTCTAGCTGGTCCTGGGACCCATGGGCTTTCGGGAAACTCTGGTACAGAGGTGTCTCTGCCTGGCTCCAAAACTAAGCCCCATTAGCAGATATTTCTGTTATTTCTTCTATTCATGTGAGGGGCATTGGGATACAGATCTGGCATCTTAAACACTTTGCTATGACTGCAAGCATTATAAGCTCTTCCATCTCTATATTTTATAACCTGTGTGATCATCATTCTCTTAGCACACAAAGAAAAAGAAAATATTAACTCACTATTATGTTAACTCAATATGATCAGCAGGATATTACATCTTTCTCAACCCTCCGTTGGAAAACCACACCAAGTGCATGCTGGTAACAATGTTTAAGCCTCTGTGATGGGTCTGTAGGTCATACATGAGATCACTAAGCTATGACTTGCAGGAGTGTTCTGAAGTGGTGGTGGAGGGGCTGAGCTCTCCCCAAGGCATGTGGCTTGCTCTGTGGTGCCAGGGCACTCCAGGTATGGACATACTACATGGAGCTGCTTGTGTCTTAACTGCAAGGTACCCTGCCTTATGTGTTTTCTGGCTGCAGAGAGTTTCTGTCTATAAACACGTGTTCTCCAAGTAAATAATGGATTAAATGCTCTGATGAAAAGGCAGAGGTAGTGTAGATTAAAAACCAAAATCCTAAAATTTAAAAAACCTTGTAGGCTATTATTTTAAGGAATAAACTGGGACACCCTCATGTCATTTGTTAGATTTCAGATTTTAAATATGTAGACACAAAATACACACAAACACATATCTCAAGTCAATGTGGTATTGACATAAGGTAGACATATGCATTAATAGAGCAGAATAGACAACAAAGATAGAGACTCATTCGTATTGTATTAATCAGATTTCCATCACTGGGGCAAAATACCTGACACCAGCAACTTAGAAGAGGGGAGGTTTACTTTGAATCATGGTTTCAGAGGGTTTAGTTCATGGTTAGGTGGTTCAAGACAGAAACATCATGGCAAAAGGGCATGACAGAGGAAAGCCTTGATCTCATTGTGGCCAGAAAGCAGAGATGGCAAGAGAGCCAGAGTGAAAGATATACCAAATTAAGAGGTGGGGTCCAGTTGGAGTGACTCACTGGGGCTGGGCCTTTTAAGGATGTAGCTCTCTCTGGAGCTTTTCTCTGTGCTTTGCTTCCTGGTTAATAGGAAGTGTGAAGTTTTGCTCCACTACACCCTTCTGCCATGATATTCCTGCTTTGGAACCAGTTGACCAAGGACTGAAACCACTGAAACTAAATAAATCATTTCCTCCTCTAAATTGGGTATGTCAGGGATTTTGTCTTAGCAATAGGAAAGTTGACCAATAGAGTACCATAAGGTACTACTGAGTAATGAAGAGGAATTAACTACTGGAATATACAATGACATAAGCATTTTCAAGAATGTGCTGAACAAGAGAAGCCAAATGCTTCATGATTCTATTTATCTGAATATCAAGAACAGGCAAAATAAATACATGGCAGAATGTTTGCTGCCTTTGGGAGGTGGAATGGATTGGGAAAAGACAAGAGGGAGGACTTCTAGGATGACATATTTTATATCTTGACTGGAACCTGGGTTATAGAGTTGTGTACATTAACAAAAACTCCTCTAATTAAATAGTAATATCATTGAATATATATATATATATATTGCATCAACATAAAATTAGAAAGATTATTTATGTTAACCACTGAAAGCTACTCTCTTAGGTCCAAGGGTCCAACTGTTTTCCTATTATGACCTTTATACTGGCATGGGCTTTCTGCCAGGGGTGTGCGTTCAGATCTTTTGGTAGCAATGCTATCATTATTATTAAATCTCAGGACTGAAATTCAGTGCAAGACACCACAGAGCTGCAATGATAAGCATCTTTCTTTATCCTGCTATGGCGGCAGTGTGGATTTTCACAACATTCCTTGGATGCATAGTTGGTTAATCTGAATCTGTTATTTCCCTTCCCAAAGACTTCTAATACTGGTAAGAAAACCCAGCATTTCCTCTGTCTTTACATTCCATAGCTTCCAGGCAGTTTATGTGCTGAACATGCTCTGGAAAGAGGTGTGAATGTGAGAGAGAAGGAGGGAGACAGAGTTGGGAAGAGATTTGTTCATCAGTTCTAAATTCCTAGCAATAAATTTAATTGCATGGGGCAGTGGTTAAGTCCTTGTTCCTGGAAGGAGTGAAGCCAAGGCAGATCATACTTGTTAGAAATGTCAGGGACAGGAATAGAATATGTGACCAGGGCTTTGATAATGTCTTTAATGTTCCTTCTGGCTCTCTTTCACTGTATCACTTTTCTGGCTGTTCCATCCCTCACTCCTGCCCTTGTCACCATGCCAGGCCTTAGGATACGCAAGTGACTCTCTCTGGCCTTCAACAGGGTAGCTGCTGAGCACTGGTTCTGGAGGCCTATTTTTATCTTGCACATACACATCTATTTCCAAGTGCAGAGGGCAGGTGTGACAGTGCCAAGCAGCTGCAACCTCCGGTGCTATCTGATGGCGATCCTTCGTGCCTGTAAAGTGGATTCCTCAGAGATGATGCTGTTCTTAGCTGTGGGGTTTCTAGATAGAATCAGTGTTTGTTTATTTGTTTGTTCCCATGTAGAAGCCTGAACTTCTTACTCTGCCCTACTTTTGAAAACATCCCACAATCAGAAAGAAAATGTCAGATGCAGGATTCAGAGAAAGCCACCTGTCCATGTGCGTGATACTGGTCAGCTGGCTCTGTGTTCCAGGATGGGAAAGAGCCAGGTGGGCTGGTGGATGGACCCGAGTTCAATTCCTGGCTGCCTCTTGCACCAGTGGTTGAACTTGGGGTGAGGCACTCACATATCCCTGCTTCAGCCTCCTCAACTACAAAATGGACACAATCAATGTATTCTGTCCTGGGTCCTGACTTCACAGGTCTGAAACCCTAAAGGCTGTGCCTGGCAGTGTGCCTTGGACACATGCTCACTGCTTTTATTTTTGTTTTTGATCACTTCCATTGTTGTTATGGGAGATGGCAGGGTAGAGAGCACTTGGCACTGGACTGAGAGCTGGGAGAGGACCTGTCTCACGGCCCCAGAGTGGAGCTTGTGGGTACTGGGGACTCAAAGCTGGCCCTCATTGCACCTCTCATGGAGAGAGAGAGAGAGAGAGAGAGAGAGGGAGAGAGGGAGAGAGAGAGAGACAGAGAGGCAGACCCCCCCCCCCCAGCTTTGGCTCAGTGCCCATTCTGCCCTTACTTGGGTCTTACTTGTGTATTATTTTTCTTTTTAAAAATACTTTATTCAGTATCCAAGTTAAGGCACTCCTGCATTTTATTAATTGTTCTAATTTAAATAGATTTGACCTTTAAAAAGTGCAGGAGAAACTGGTAGTCAACAAGGTCCCTTTGGAACTGGGCAAACGTGAGCCTATTGGTTTACCGAATCCCTCAGGTGCCGGGGGCTCTATCAATGGATGTCTGCCTAATGCCAGCACTGGGTGCTGCTGGGGACACACCACTGGCTTTGAGGACTCATCAGATGGCTCCCGGGAAGAGCTCATCACCAAGGCTTTATTAGTGGTTCCAAGCATAGAGAGAGAAATGCAGAAGCAAAATATCGAGCACAACACGGGAACACATCACTGTGGCCAACAGAGACGTGGGACAGAAGCGTATTTCCTGCAAGGAATATTCTCTCTGTACCCATAAAATGTGTATAATTAACATAATGATTAATTAACATAATAAAAGCTATTTGATTAACAAAAGAACGTTCCCACTATTTGATGGTATCTGTATGTCTCCTCTGTAAATTATCTCATTCTGTCACACTGATAAAATACCATTTGTTGCTAATTTCACACCCAAGTGGTCACATTGAGTTAATCTTTCTCCTCCCCTCCCCCACACCCTTCTCTCTTTTGTTTCCCTCTCTCTCTTGACCTTTCGCTCTGCTCTTCAGCCTGCAGGGAGGAAGGCTCTTGGGATGTCCCGGTGATGACATGATTTGGGGCTGGGCCTGAGGTCTGCTGAAGGCTGGTCCAGCCTGCATGAGGAGGAGGAGGAGCAGGACTGATGCCAGGTACTGAGGGCAGAGGGGATAGCGTTCTGGAATCTGCAACCCCACAGCTGGAGATGGCCAGGAGGTGGAGGTCCTCAACAACCCTCAAGCCAGGCTGAGGAGCTGGGGCTTTCATCCTGGACAGAGTGGCCCTCACTGAATTCTTTTTGTCTTTGTTTATTCTTAGTGGACTGTACACGAAGGTATATAAAGCCCGTTTGTATCACTAAAGGAACAGTAGTACCATGAAGCGTGATGGACCCGTGTCCAGCATCAGAGCGAAGCCTTAGCAGGTCTTCTGGGAGCTCCATCTGCTTCCCCAGTTGGCCTTTCCCTGGCTCCTCACGTGTATATATTCATAAGGGACAGTGGCCTTTGGTATTGTCCAGTTTTCTGAAAGTGACATCACATCTCAGATGTTACTCTGAGGCTGTTTCCAGCCCAACAATATGGGTTTAGAGCCATTGCGTGGATGCCTTAGCTCAGGTGTGTTTGACTCGTGATGGTCCCAAAGGAACACAAGCTGCTGGTCCACTTTATAGAAGAGTTGCTGAGCATCTGTGTTGTCCCCTGTTTTTATTTTAATCAGTGTGGTGCTCTGCATTTCTCTGAACTTCTCCCTCTCAGTGGTCCACTTCATTGGCTTTGGGGTTGGTGGAGCCCACTCCTGGGTGTGTCTGGTGGATCATGGAGGGGTGGCCCTGGTGACCCTTCATGGAGGGGTCCACATCTGGTCCCTGGCTCCTTCCTCTCTTGTGCTGTTCCCTGCTCTGCTTCCCCGGCCCCATGAACTAAGCATCTTTCCTCCTCCACACTCTTCTGCCATGACGGTCCTTGGAACCAGCCGACCGTGGACTGAATCTTCTGAAATCAACATAAACCTTTAGTCCCTTAGGTTGTGGGTGTCATGTACTCTGTTTCAGTGATGGGAAAGTGAGTGATACAAGCTTATTGTATGGAAAGTTGTTTAACGAAGTGGTTACTCCACCGAGGTCCCACAGGGCTACATTCCAAGCTTTGTGAATTGTTCAAACTTGTTTTGAGCTGAGGAATGAATTGTAGAAAGATCGTTCTGGCTTGAGGATGCCGTTGGCATGGAGGAAGATGAGTCCAGAGCCAGGATGATCAGTGCAGAGGTCTTCACTGGGGAAATCCAGGTCTCAGTGGCCACAAAAGCAGTGGGAATGAAGAGGAGGGAGGCCCAGGGGAATATTAGCAGCCAGGCTTGCAGGTGCATGAGACAGAGTTAAGGTGGAGGCAGGAGGAGTCTGAGGTTGGCCACGGATCCTGGTAGCGGGATCCCTGGCTGCTGAGCTGAGTCCTGTACGTGGTGGGAGAAGAGCCCAAGGAAGAGGAAGATTTCATTTCCTGGGCTCAAATTCTCCTGGCTGTAGCTCAGAAGATACATTACATATATTTTCTACAGACATACACCTCCTTCTCCAAGCACCGAAACCATTCTCTGGTGAATAGTAGATGTTCAGTGAAACAGAGTTGCCTTTTTTTTCCATGATGTTTTCAGAGCAGCAGTGCAGCCAGGAAAGCATTGTGTGCACTTATCAAGGCATCTGCTACTGAAAAGGAACGAGCTAAAGGGCAAATGCAAATATCAGACTTACCATTCATTCATTCAACAAAACACTTAGTGAGTGCCTCTTTTTTGCTAGATACTGGGTTACGAATCTCCATGGAATTTGTACTTCCAAGAGGAATATCCATGTAGAAAAATATCACACAAATATACACTTTATTTTATTTTTAGAGTGTGCAGTGAATAAAGCATAGCTATGGAGAAACCTCACTCAGGTCAGAGAAGGGATCCCAGGTAAGTCAGGAACAAATTTCAGTTACTTAAATTGCAGGAAGTGTGCTTCTTTCTCCTGTGAGTGTCCAGGGCTGGTGTGTGGATGGGCAGGCTGTTCCCCCTTGGACACTCGAGCCCAGGGTGACAGCTGCTCTGTCATTTTCATTGTGTGGCTTGACCATCCCTTGGTGTCACCATCTCTCCAGAAGGACTAGGCTGGAGAAGCACTGGGAGTTGGGCAGGGACAGAGAGGAGCGGCTTCATCATTGGAGAGGCTGGGTAATGGGCTCCAGTGGGCGCCGAGCAGGAAGGAGAGGGATTTGATGCAGCTCCATCCTTGTCCATGCAGGACGCTCGGGAAGAGGGAAGACTGGTCCTGGCCTGAGCCTGAGCTGGGTGAAGACTCTGGGCTCTCAGGCTGACCCTCAGGGCGCTCCGGGTGGCCCTGGAGGGTGGGGAGCAGCCTGCATCCAGGGCCAGCGGGACACCTTGGAGATGTTGAACTCTGTCTGAAGAGTAGTTTTCAAACTGGGGATTTCCTGGGGAGCTTTGCGTTTTCACCCCATCCCTCTGGCTGCAGCAGGAGAAATCCGGAGCCAGGACCCTTGACCAGGTCTGCAGGGAGGCCTGGCAGGGCCTGGTTGCCAGAGACTGTGTGGCCGTGGGTGGTGGGGAAGGAGAAATGCAGGCCCCGCTGGGCCGAGGCTGGTGGTGGTTTTCCCACTGCCCAGATCCTGCAGGTGACTGCAACTTCCATGGGCCGTTTATGTGATACTTATGGTCACAGAGGTTAAAAATTGCAAGTAAACTAAGCTGTGAACCCATGAGAAGCCAGAGACAGACTGCAATTTGTGTGAGGGGTTGTTTCTCTGGCTATAGCAGACTTGGAGGAAAGGCAAAACCTTTGGGCGCATAAGAACTGTTCTGCGACTATTTGCAGGCTAATATTGCCATATTCTCTGAGAGGAAATGTGCTTAAACAAAAAGAGTTGGTATTATAATGCTTTAATATCCTGCGGGAAAAATGACTTTAGGACAGTCAGGTGTCTAACGGATATTCTGTAAATTGCTCCCAATGGAAAACGCTCACTTCCTGCTTCTTTCCTCGAATCCCGCAGCCTGCGGTCACAGCTGCTGGCCATTTGACATGAGCTGCTTGAGGTTTTCTTTCTCCAGAAATGCTTCACAATTCCAGAGGGTCAGGTTGGGAAGGCTCCCTTGTCCTCAGGTGTGATCCCACGAGAAAAAGCAGGCTGGTTCTTCTCTGCTCATACACCACGAAAATGCACTTTCCTGTGTTGGCTGTTTTATGTGGAGGACGGTAGCCTGGGGAGGAAGTGGTTTTCCCCTGAGGGTGGTCAGAGGCTTTGGAGGCCCCTGCCAAGTGAGGGTTTTGGCTCCAGCTCCACTGCACGGACTTGGGTTTTGGGTGGTGCAGGTTGTCATCCATTCTTCCCTTTGCAGCAGATTTGCCGTTGATCAGGGTCTCCCGCCATCCCTGCTTGGGGGGCAGCACAGGAGCAGCCATCTGAAGGGAGGAACAGACTCACCGTGAAAGTTCTGCAGGGTGCTGGGCACTCTCATCCTCTCCTTCCCTCCTCCTCTTGCTGATTCAGCTCCAGGCCTTTCGTGTTTTTCTCAACAGCCCATCGGCATGGTGAGCAGTGGCAGCTACAGGGCAGGTCAGCACCACCCCCTGGTGAAGGTGCCCTTACCAGCTGGGCGTCTCTGTCTCCCCTGACTATGTGTGGCTGGTGGCAAGCAGGGGAGTTGTGTCCTGCAAAGGGGTCACCAAGCGCTCGGCAGCACAGTTTTCCCCAAGGAACCGGGACACCGGGCAGCTTCGCTGGGATGGAGGGGAGGAACCAGTGGGCCAGTGGGTAGGGGAGGGAGATCTCTGCAATCATCAGCCAGCCACTGGGGTCACCTCTCTGGAGCAGCTGTCCTCGTTTGGTGTATCCATCTATCTGTCTATCTACATATTTTAAATTTAATTTTAAGTTTGATCTTTAGACCACTCCATGCTGAAACAGAAGTTCCTTCACGGAGGACACGGGGATCAAGGAGCTCCCACCCCAAGACTTGCCCGACTGGGACAGAGACCAGACATCCCTTTGCTGTGTCACTGGGGGCCGTGGGTGACCCTGGGGTGCTGTCCATGGTGGGGAAGGTCCGGGGCCCACATATTGCTCTCTTGTGTAGATGCAGTGGCCCTTGCCTCTGTCAGTGCTGAGCACTTGTCCTTCAGCTCCTTCAGGATCTTCCAGCCAAGCTGCCTGTGAATTGTCACCATGTTCTCCAGTGCCCTAGGAAGCCTCCAGGTTAGGGACCCCACTCCTTCGGCACCTCGTGACAAACACAGGATGGAAGTGACAATTGGCACCTGTGACGTGCAGGTTGGAATCATTGCCCATCTTTATCAACACTGATTTCCATTGCATGTGTCTATATCGTTCATTCTTTACTTAAACAAAAACAATGACCCGAAATGACTTTGCTGAGATATAATATGTATAATACACACATGGAAAAATGTACCCATTTTAAGTACATATTTGGATGAATTTCAACAATTTCATCTAACTGTGTAACCAACAACACAAACAAAGACCTCCAAGACCTCCAAGTTCCATGTGTCTCTCCCTCCTCTCTTGCTGTAGTTCTGGCAGGTCCCCCAAATACACATGTGTTAAATCCTTGGTCTCCAGCTTGGTGAAACTTGGTCTTGGTGAAACTTTTAAGATGTTTCCCATGGGATACCCGTGGGAGGTTTTTAGTCATTGGGGTGTACCCTTTGAGGGGACTGTGGGGTGTGCGTGTCTTTCTCTTCCTCTCTCCTTCCTGGCCATGAGCTGGACAGGTTGCTCTGCTCTGCACATCCCACCATGATGTGCTGCCTCACAGCAGCCCCCAAAGCAATGGCCCCAACTCCCCACGGACTGAAACCTCTGAAACCGAGAGCCACAATACATCTTTTCTCTTGATGAGTTGATTATCTCAGGTATTTGTCATAGGACCAGAGAATACACCACCCAGTCCCTGTAGTTCCAGCAACCGGTCATTGCTGGTTTGATTTCTTCACTTACAGATTTTTTCTCCCCTCCAGTTTCCATAAAGACAGAACCACACTGCATGCACATGTGTCTAGCTTTTCTTTTACAGCATGGTGCTTTTTGAGATTTATCATGTTCTGTATGTTCTTCTTTTAGTTCATCCAAGCAGCTATAACAGGATACCTTATACCAGGTGACTTAAAACAACATCAATTCCCTTCTCATGCTGTTGGAGCTGGGAACTCCAAGATAAAGGCACTGGCAGATTCAGTGTCTGGTTGGGGCTCATTTCCTGACTCAAAGATGGACGGCATCTTCTTGCTGTGTCCTCACTTCGTGGAAGGGACAGGGCAGCACTCTGGGGTCCCTTTTTATAAGACACCAATCCCATTCATGAGCCTCCACTCTCATGACCTTGTCACCGCCCAAGGGCTCCATGTTCTTGGGTGTTAGGATTTCAAAAATGTGAATTTTTGGGGCAGGGACACAAAAATTCAGACAATAATAGTTGTAGCCTTTTTTCCTTTTTGGTACAGCTGAGTAATCATCTGCTTTATGACCAAGTCACACTCTGTTAATCCAACCACTCAGTGTTGAATACTTGGGTTGTTTCATACCTGGTGCTATTATCCATGAAACTGTTACAATCATTTGTGTGCACGTTTTACATGACTGTATGTTTTCATTTATTTTAGGTAAATACGTAGGAATGGAGTTTCTGGGATTTATGGAGTGTTTTATGCATTCTGACTAAGTGTGTTTACTTTTAAAAGTTGTCACTGAAATTATAAGTTGACTTTCTGTTTGTTGTTTGTTTGACACTGTAAAAGTGTTCGTCCATCATCTCCTGGCTTGTCTAGTGTCTGACTGAAATCTGTGGAAATTCTTATCTTTGTTCTTCTGCCTGTGTGTGTTTGTTGTTGTTGTTGTTGTTTGTTTTAGGGTATGTTTTGGTGGCTCTAGGGATTAACCCAGAGCCTTTGCACTGAGCTACATTCCCAGCCCCTTTATTATTTTTTATTTTGAGACAGGGTCTTGCTAAATCACTAAGTTTTCCAGGCCAGGCTCAAACTTTCCATTCTGCCTCAGCCTCCTAGTGTGCTGGGATGACAGGTGTGCCCCACCACACCCAGCTACATTGTAGGTTTTAAAACTCTGGCTGATTTGAAGACTTCATCTGAACTAGAGGTCAGCAAACATTTTTGAAAAGGGCCAAATAATACATACCTTAGGTTTTGTGTGCTAGGGTCTGTGTGGCAATTACTCAGTTCTGTGATTGCTCAGGAGCTATGGTAGATATCATGTGAATGATCACTACACTGTGTGCAGTGCAACTCAGTTTACAAAAACAGTGAGCACAAGGTGGGGCAGTGATGGTATAGATGAATCTGTCCTCGCCCCACTCCACTAAGCGCAACTGCGAATAGTGAGGAAATTGTCTATGAAACAATCACACAAGTCTAATATTTGTGTCATTAGAGACCTAGAAATGGGGAGGGGCAGTGATTCCAGAAATCTGAAGAAATAAACCTGGCAAAGAACATAAATCTACAGATCCAAGCATTGCCTGAATTCCATACGGAATAAACTCAAATAAACACAAACAAAAGCATATTATAATTGAACTTCTGAAAACAAAACAGAGGAAAAATTATCGAAAGTTGCCAAAAGGAGCCATACATTAATTAAATGAAGACGTGGCACTGTACTTTTCAATTGTGGGAAGAGTCAAAACCATGAATTCTGCACTTGACAAAAACAGACTGCAGGGATAAAGACAAAATAAGGATATTCTGGTGAAGAAGAGTAAGAGAAGGTGTTGCTAACAGACTTGCCCTTAAATAACAGTTGAAGGAAAAATGCTCAAAAAGGAGGGGCTGATAACAGAATATGGGGTTTTTAAAAAGGAGAGAGAGGTGTAATGGGAAATAGATGTACCTGTGATATAGTTGACTACAAAAATAGAAAAGATGCCTTGAGTTTCTTAAGTGACATTTGATGGGTGCAACAAGCATCATAGTACTAACCAATATGGTGCTCTATGCGCAGGGAGGAAATGCTTATAGTATGGCCTAAGCTATGGGCCAAGCTCCTGGGGCTCCTGTGGAGAGGCTTGAGGACAGATCTGTCCAGATGGTGAAGTCCATGCTGAGCATGAAGAGACCTCAGAGATGAAGGCCTCCGAAGAACCTGAGCCTGTAAACTGTACAAGGGTGGGGGTGGTTGGTGGGTGCTCCCTTGCATCCTGACTTCAAAGAGGGAAGAAAACAACATCGAAAGATTAGACAGACCTTTTAATGATTTGACAACCCAGGCCACAATCCTCCACTATCAAAAAAGGAGATAGCCCCAAACTGGAGAAAAGTCACCACGTCGGTGAGCATCTCTTTGAGATTCAGTGCATTCCTAGAACACAGACGTTTTATAGCTGCAGCAATTGGGGCGGAGTTCAGCTGATGCTCAAATCTTCACCAGCACCATGGAATTCACACTAGCAGGAAGCCTGACAGTGTCATGGATGCCACAGGTCTTCAGAGATAGCTCAGAACTGAAATGGCTCAGTTTCAGAAAACCCACTTTGGGGGAAAAGACTACTCACAGGGAGATGCTGCATGAGGTCGTCAACAAAATCCCCACCTTCTCCAACCTCAGAAGCTTCTTAAAGGAGGTCAAACTTATGAATGTGGGAACTTTGGGAACACCTTCAATTGTAAAAAAACTCATTTGACATTGGAGAATCCCCTGCCCTGGGCAGAAACGCTTCCAAAGTAAGAAATGTGAGAATGCTTTGAGTGCAGCTATGCCATCGTTCATGAGCAAATTCACACCCTAGCAGATGTGAGGATGGCAGAGTTCATAGTTCTCATTAGTTTCAAGTTAGCATCCCAGGATCCACGCTGGATAAACCCCAAAGAACATGACGTGCAAGGCTTTCTGCAGGAGCTGGACGATTCTTCCACACCAGAGTCTGTGCTGGAGAAACTGCTATGCATGGACTTGGCAAATAGTCCACTGTAGCTGCTGCTTTAGAGTAAAGCAGCGAGCATGCACTGCAGGAATGTGGAGAAACTTCCAGCTGGGAGACCAAGCAGGTTTACCAGAGTTCACATGGCATGGGGTGTACTTTGGGGGTTCACAGTGTTATGGGTAGACCCTTATGTTTTGGTTGTGAGTGTACTGTGTAAGGCAACCTTCAGGTAGGACCCAGTTTGGGGTTCATTCAGCATCAGAAGTTGCACACCAGGAGAAATCCATCTGAGCCTCACAGCTGCCCCATCGCGCACTTTCTCCTTGGCATCTTGTGCCATCCTCAGTGAGCGCTGTCTCTTCCTCTGTACCTCTGGGGCCTCTTCTCCTCCTCTGTTCCCTCCATGCTGCTTTCCACATTTCAAATGGCCAGAAGATTACAATTTCCCCTGAGTATACCTGTTCCCCAGTACAGCTGCCCCTGAGTCCAATTTCTTCAGGATCTCGCTTCGCCTGGGCTGTCACTCTTGTGGCCTATATCCATGGTCTGGCTCCTTCCAAGCTCCCTCATGTTCTAGGTTCCCCTGAGTCTTTCCCTGGAGCCACCTGAGCTCCCCCAGGTCTCCCAGCCTGGTCTGTTCTGATGTTCTTCCGGTCTTATGCTAAGATGTTGCTTTCCCAACTCCTTCTCACACTCGAACACTGAGGAGCATGCATGATGACACCTTTCATCTTGTGGTAAGATGATTGTCATTTTTCTCCTCTACTGTCTGCTCTGGGATGGTCCCTGCCCGATTACTTTGGTGCTGAAGATGAGGCATTGGTGGGCAAGGCACAGGGCCGCTGTGGGGAACCTGAGTCTTAGGATCTGTTATAGTTCTGATCACTTTTATTATGCATTGTGAATGCCTAGAGTGACTTTGCAATGCACCATGGGAATAATCAGCGAAAAGAATGTGAAGGGGAGACAGGGCACATGGGTTAAAAATGTGTTTTCATCTGGTTGTAGCCAAGACATAGAAAACTTTTATCACCCACTCTAGTTCTTTCAGCAAAGAAAAAAAGTTACATGCTTACAGATTAGATTGGCAGGATAATGGAAGTTTTAAAAAGATTTTCATCCCTTGATAATGTTTGTGGAATAAATAAAATCTGGGAAAAGAAAAAGGGAAAACAAGCTCATAACCCATGGCTGTTGACGAAGATTCCAGAGTGTGCAGAAGATGGCCCTGACCCCCACATCTCTGGGGGTTTTACTTGTTTGTTTGCCTTGTTACTGAAATGTTAATACATAGCAACTATATCCTAGATATTGAGTATTAAACAGAAAAATGAATAATGAGCCATTCTTTTTAATGCTGGTGCTGGCACTCTTTTCTCGGTGAGTGTGACATGGAGACAAACCTGCTCAGAGGGTGGGCAGAGCTTCTGCACTGCTGCCTGACACCATGGCGTGGAGGCTTCGAGAACTGCATAGACCAGACAGATGGTAGGACCTGTGACTGAGGCAGACCTGAGATCTCTTATTCTCCTAGGTTCTCTGGTGCCACATATTTAAAGCCAGCAGTGATTGCTTTATTGGTAATAATAGCCCAACATAGGAAAGTATAGCAAATAAAATAGTATAAATATCCAAATACATAAACCAGCCAGAATTTGCTCTGTGGTATTGGATAAGTAGCTGATTTTTAAACCAGTTTCCTCATAGTTAAAATGAGAACAACACTTTTGTCCTGAAGATAAATGCAAAAATAGACACATTGAATCATACTTTGTTTTTCAATAAACTTTTTAAATTTTAGAACAGTTTTAGATTTACAGAAAAATTGTGAGGATAATTCAGAGAGTTCCTATATACCTGTTTTCTGTATTGACAGTTTAAATTAGTATAGTACATTTATCACAATTAGTGAACCAACATCAAAATGCTATTATTAGGTAACGTCATATTTTATTCAGATTTCCTGAATTTTTAGCTGATGTTATTTTTTGATCCAGATCTCAGGGTGTTTAGTTACTATGTCTCCTTATTCTCCTTTGGGCCACGAGTATCAGAATCCTGTCATTTGGATGATCTTGACAGTTTGAGGGAGACTGGTCAGGTGCCACGTGAATGCCCCATCATTCAGGTCTGTCTGAAGTTGCCTCATGAGCAGACTGCAGTATAGGCTTTGGGGAGGAAGCTGTCTTGGGTAGCAGCCCTGTTCTCAGTGCATGGTGTCACACGTCACACTGTCACTTGCTGGTGCTGACCCTGGCCAACTGGCTGAGGTTGTGCTCCTCCTGTGTATCCACTGTAAAGCTGCTCTCCCCCAATTTCCACTGGGTCATCCTTGGATGGAAGACTCTGTGAGTAATCAAAACACAAGGATGGCAGAGTTTGCCTTGGCCTTGAGGCCAGAGAGCACCATGAACTATGTGGAATGCTTCTACCCAGCATATTTGCCTTTGCTTTTCCATTCATTTATTTGTTCAATCTTATTTTTATCAGTATGGATTCATGTTTATTTATTTCATATTATCATCCAATATTGCTTTATTTTGTTTCTCAAATAATTTCAGCATTGTTCACTGGGAGCTGTTTCAGTGGATTTCCCTGTCCTCTTGTCATACCTCATCATTTTCTATTGTTTGTTTCTGTTTCTGTTGTTTGTTTTTGCTTCTGTTGGGGCCCTTCCTTACTCCCGTGCTTCAGAATCATGTTGTATGTTTCCAGTGTTAACTCCTGGAACCAGCCCTTTCTCTGAGCTCCTCTGACTCCTTTCATTAGAGAATGTATTGGAAACCATGTGCCCTTGCTTCTAGGCCCTTCACCTGACAGAGCAAGGCACCATGCAGGCACACTGCTCTGGGTGCACACCTGTTCCTATATGTGCCCACCAGTCTGTATCAAGTTAAGTGAGTTCATATTGATGTCTCCAGCTGTACTCCATTACCACGTCAGTCACTGTAAGCCCCCCCCGCCCCTTTGGTTGTCTGTAAATATCCTCTCCACCAGTGGGAGGCTTCCCGCCCACCATTGGCCATCCAGGTGCTTAATTGTTCAGGTCCAGTGCATAAGTACATTGGTTTCAGAATTGTTCTTTCCATTGACTTTTGAGTCTATGAATTAGTTTCTGCTTCATATAAGTGTTTCTGTGCCTGTCTTACATTCCTTGCTGCAAGCCCTCCCTGACAAGAGCTGTACCCAACTGCTTCTTATTTCCATAGGGATATCCTCAAAGAAGGCATTGTGTGCCCACATGTTGAAAAATGGGTGCAAACTTGAGGGTTCTGTGACAAGAAGGCCTGTGGTTTTGGGTGTGAACACGACTGGGAGGGAGTGGTGTGAAAATGGTGTTTCCAGACTAATGAATCAAAGGAGATTATGTAGGTGGATCACGTCTGGAGTTTGTGTCATTTCCACATGGAATATAAGAAGGCAAAGCTCTGAATCAGCAGTCCTGATTAATATCAATTGCTAACACAACGAGTGACCACTTTTCCTGGGCTCATGAAGCAAAGTCTTTAAAAAAATCACAGATTCCTCAAGAAAAACCAATTTGTAAGAGTTTGTGTGTAGGCTCTGGATGGAATTTTCCCTTTTTTTCTGTATCTTCCAAGTATTCCCAAACAATAATATATTATCTTTATAAAGTAAAGAAAATATTCATTTAAAAGATTTTACTCAGTTATATCACTCTAATATTAGAGTATATAATTTTCAAGTTTTACCAGCAATGTCCACAAAAAGAAAAAAACAGACAAACAAAAACAATGTGCTTACATGTTGCAAATTTAGAGAAGCTGAACTTTTCTTATCAATTTTACAATCATATAATTTGGCAATATAATCATAATTTAGCATATAACCATAATTTAGCAAAAGCTAAATTTTGAGTAAGGAAACAGCAGAAGTTGTATTGCACTTGAGTTACTGACACACAAATGAGGAGGAGGAGCTGATGATCCCTTGGGCGTGGTATCTCCAGGATGCAGACTGACATCTTCCTGCATTGCTGATACTCTGATTGAGATTATGGAACTCTTGCACAGTGGAATTTGCTCAAATTCTAAAGCACTGGTACAACTACTACAAATAGCACTAGGCATGAAGCTTGATAGTGTAAGTAATGAGAAACAAGGGCTGGGTGTATACACAGTAGAAAAGTGTTTGCCTAACATGCATGACACCATAGGTTCAATTCTCAGCACTCCAAAAAAAAAAAAAAACAAAGAAAAACCCCACAAAAAACAAGAGCCTCCTGTTGTTGGTATCTACACATTAACACATTAATCAGCAACATCTGACTTCTATATTGCAAAGCTGAGCACCGTTATCATATATGTGTACGAGCTGAAAAATGCAGAGAAAAGGTGGTATATCAATAGCAGCACTGGGCCATGAGGCTGGAGACCACCTAAGTACTCTGCTGTAAAGTGCTGTGTTCACTAAGTTTGAACAAACATATCAATGGAGAAAGTACACCAAATTAAGATACAGAACATTTGGATCAACTCAAAAACTTCCTTTGTGCCTTTTGTAACCTATTGTGCCACTTGTCCCAGCACTGGAAAATCAAGTATATTCTATCACTGTACATTAGCTTCAGTGCTTCAAATTTCTATGCCTTACAGGATGGTTATGTCTGGCTTCTGTCAGGAAACCTGGCTGCATGAAAACTTTCCAGGTTTTTGCCTCATGGTGGCTTTTGTGCACAAAGTCTCAGAGGCTGGACTAAAGGATGCTTGATGGTAATCATGCTTGGGAGGTGAAGGAGAGGGAATGATTCCAGAGACACGTGCAGTTCTCCTCCCTGCCACTGCCAGCTTACTTTCCACAGGCGTGAAGGTTGCTCTTTGCACCTGCCTCAGGTTCTGTCATGCTACAAAGACAAGATTTCTCTTTGTCCTCCAGTGGGAAGGGCGGGAAGCTGTTCCAGGAGCTGCAGAATTTGTGATCTGGGACTCTGCTTCTGTAGCATAAACCAGAATATGTGCAGAAGCCCCCTCTGTCACTGTGTTACTGTACAAGGGAACAGGACATGGGGGGAGTGACAGAAAATGTGCTGTGTAGGTCAAACAAGCAGTAAGTAAATATAGAAAAAACTTAGCATCGTTCACTCAGCCGAATGTGTCAGAGACTCGGCTGTTCATGGGTATCAGTAGTTTCTCCTTATTACTGAGCAGAGCAACAAGCTGTGTATCAACTTGCTTGTTTATATTTAGGGCTATTTTCATTTTTTTTCACCAAAAGGTACAAGCTCAATAATAAGGCTTCAATATATGCAAGCATTTGGCTATGCATATGTGCGTGTATGTGTGTGCATTTATTAAGAAAACAAGTTTGGAATTTTTCCTGGAAATGTTTTATGGTACTCTACCTAGAATTTTCTATTTGTGTCATGACATTTAGGACACTTTTATTTTAACTCTAATAGATTCTCCTTTTACATCCCAATAGACCTATGGAAAACGTGGTTAACTCACAACCATGTCATTCTGAGAGCCAGACAAAAGTTTCCAGAGAAAAGCAGGCCTCTTGTGTTATGGTGTGGGGAGGGGCAACCTGGGGACTTTGGCAGGCAAAGCTTTCTTGGGATAGCTGTGGGGTGGAATGTCTTCTGTTCCCATCCTCCACTAGTTTGAGTATTTGTTTTGAAGATTTGTGTGCAAGACTTTCTGAGGACATCTTTTTCACTTTTGCTTGGGTAAAATAGCCAAGATTAGAACTACCAAGTGATATGGTGATTTTGCATTTAACTTTGTTCATATAAAAGGGTTGTTCTGTTTTATTTTCCCACCAGATTTTCACCAGGACTTAGTGTGGTTAAATGCTTTGAATTTTAGCCACCACAGGAGGTATGCAGTGGCATTTATGTTGTCCTGATTTATACATTATGACTCTTGTGATTCATGATCTTGGGTCAGACAGATTTTATTGCCTCCTGCTTAGCACTGATCTGTGGATAGTTTTCCACTGGGTCTTGGTTGTCTTGTCGAGGTGGGAATGAGACACAGCAGCACCCGACAGGCAGGTGTCAAGCTCCAGAATTAGCTATAAGTGTCTTTTTCTTCATCAAGTCATGCCCTTCTCAATCACTGAATCATAAACACAAACATAACATTTTTAGTGCATTTCAGAAGGATCCTGCTTTGCAGTATTGACTTTTTCCCTAAACACTTGGGTGTTATCAACTAGCCCTGCTATTAGGTCTTGCTCTGTCCTTTCTCATCTCCATTTCTAGTGCATGGGATTAAAGTTAATGCATGGCAAGTAGCTGACTCTGGGCTCCACACTATGAACTGACATCATGGTCCTTGGTCTGCCGACCACTTGGGGCCCCAAATCCGGGGCTCCATTCACAGTGAGACCTTGTAGGCTGGTGTTCTCCTGACAGTCGTGTTTCAGGACCTGTGGGAAGAGCAGAGTTCCTGATGTGGTTCACAAGGCAGGTTGGGCTGGTTGTGGGCAGAACGTGCTGTAAGGGGTGAATGATCCCCATCAAGCCCTGAGGGTGATGGTGCTCAGTCCTCTCCAGCAGTGCCCTAAGCTGGTGTTCAGCATATGGGAAGGAAGCTGGAGAACTCTAGCATTCAGGGACTGCCACCTGGCCATGTCATCCAGATCTGTGACCACCAAGGTGACACAACCATACAAGGAAACCTCCTTTGGTAGCTCTCTGCACCAACCAGTCACTAGAGTGGGTCCAAGAGAGGAGTGAGTGTCATGGGATTAATGCAGATTAATGCAGTTTCACCAAGTAACAGGGCTGGGCTTCAATAATGCCTCCGTTTTCCAAATGGGGTGGAAAGAAAATGCCTAATGCTTCCTCCACCTTTCATGGTGATATCACCTGTGAGTAAGAGAAAGTAAACCAACTCAAGGGCCAAGTCAGTGAGGACTCCAGGGAAAGGACGTCTATGTCAAAGCAGAGAAGCATTCGCCCAGGGCATGGGATCCTCCAACAGGAAATCTGATCTGGAGGCTTCTCACCCCCAAGATCATGTCCTAAATTTAGCCAGGGGTCACTGAGGCCTGGGCTGGTGTCAGATCTGCAGCCTGGGTGTCCTGGAGCTGTGGTTCGTAATGGCTGCATGACCACACCTTCTTCCTCCTCAGAACATTCTACTTAGTTCTTGTAAAGCAGGGATAATTCATTCTGTTCATACACATTGGACTATTGTCTGCCACACATGTTCCTGGAGCAGAATTCCAAAGACAGGGTTTGTATCTGGTTCCCAGCACTCGTCTGGCCACTTGGCCCTCTTTTTTTTTGGGGGGGGGGAGGGCAAGCACAGTCTTTGGCTTCCTGTGTATCATCCCATAATCATTCTGTGGTTTTTCACTTACATGTACCTCCAGGGGCAAGAATCCCAATGTATAAAATCCCAAAATATAAAAATAATAAAGACGATGCCATCTGTCTTACTTTTTCTACTGAAATTATCTGGAGATGAGTACATGCCCACAGAGAAGGAATGGGAGCACTTTGTTTAGTGGCTTTATAGAATTCCTTCCTATAAACTAATTATAGCTGACTTAATTATTTTCCTCTGATGATCAATTAGGTTAGCTCCTAGCTTTTGCCATTGAAATAAAATCTGGCTGTAACACATAACAGTGAATATATCCAGCTTCATACGTGGCACTATGTGTATTAGATGAATTTTTAGAATTGGACTACTTGGTCCAAAGGTATATGCATGTCTAGCTTTGTAAATCAGTGATATTTCATTGTTGTTTCTATGTATATTTCTCCTGTTATGATGGTAGTTGAATATCTTTTTTCAATATGCCAATTAGCTTTTCTACTCCTTCCTTCCTTCCTCCCTCCCTCCCTCCCTCCCTCTCTCCCTCCTTTCCTTCCTTCCTTCCTTCCTTCCTTCCTTCCTTCCTTCCTTCCTTGTAGAATTTGTACAGATGTTGTCTGGCTGCTCTCTGAAGGCTGCTGAACACTGAGTGAAGTGTGCTCCTCCTTCAGATGGGCCAATCATCACATTATTATCATGGTTCTGAAATACTGTAAACTTTTCTTCCAGTAATGACACGAAAGAGGCAAAAAAAAATCCTCATAACTTAAATATGTCATTTAAAAGTATGTTTTGTCTGAAACATGTACTCTAGGTATTGCTTCAAAACAATTGAGTTGATCTTAGGAGTATTTATCTGATTAGTTTAAAAGTTTGCTTAATTTTTTCCACTCGGTTCAGAGGACAGAAATGTAGAGTATATTGATTAGCTCGGTATGTCTGCCATGTGTATGTTCAAGGCTTAAAATACTGCTTTTCTAAACTTGAACATGGAACCAGATATGAGTTGTGGGAGTTTTATGGCCATAGGAATTGTACTCCTGGGGCCCATAAGGGCAGCTTTACATTGCAGCAGATAATTGCCTAAGATTTGCAGCTGTGGGGACAAAGCTTTTGTCAGACCACTAAATTGTATAACTTCATTAAACACCCCCTGCAGGAAGTCTGGAAGCCAAAGTGAGATTCCTGAAATTTATGAGCAGAAGCCTGTGCACTTTACAAGAGAACTTAAAACAGGTGGAGCAAAATTGGAATCTCATGGCTCACCGACTCTGGCCCCCCTGTGCAGCTGTCCCAGATGGTCACGCTTGGACAGACAGCAGGCAGGTGGTTCTTCTCACCACTTCCTGAGAAAGATGAACATGGCTGGCATCCCAGTGGCAGTCTGCGATTGCCATTGATTTTAAAATATGGTGACAGAGGAGGCTGCAACTCGTGTGTAAAAATGAATTGCTCCAAAATAAATTGTAAGATTTTTCAGGGATGACTAGAAAGAAAGCACTCATTAAAATATAATGCTGCTGTCTTATTGTAGGATGGAGCAGGGTCAGCATCTGAAAGCCTGTCCTGAAATGTCACTCATAGATCAGGCAGGGACAGTTTGCACTGCCACATTATTTCTCACCCAGTGGGAGTGAGTTGAAAACTGTACACATTGGTGCTTTTGTCTTGCATCTATATTTCACCTTGTTATAAGTAATAGAAATTACAATAATACAATTTAAAAATATTGTTCAAAGACACTAGAGGTAGAGATTTTGCCTAGCATGTGTGAATCCCTGAGTTCCATCCCCAGCTCTGCCAAAAATAAAATAAAAACAACAAAAATACTGTTCAAAGTGTATTAGTTGTATTTTATAGATACAAAGTCAGAGTTTCATTAGCTTATTGATTTATTAACTTGGTAATTGTTTGCTGAGTTGCTACCAGAGGACACAATGCAGGGTGCTTTGCAATTTACAAAGCTCTCAAGCTAGCAAATCTCATTTGTCCCCAAGAGGGGGGCAGGCATGTGCTACAGTCATGTCGCTACAGAGAACACGTGGGAGAGACGGGCTTGTTCCGTGCCATGTCCAGGGCATGGGGAGGGGCTGGGATGCAGACAGATCTCATAGGTGTAGAAGAGCTAGTTTGTCTGATACCCTGCAACTTCCTCCCAAGACTGTGTTTATTTAGACTTGGAGGGACTAACAAACCAGTTGGAAGGGAGTGTACTGGTTGGGAAACAATTCAAAGCATAGAAATGCTTAGAAGAACTCCATGTGTGCAACTCAAGCCCTTTTGAAGGAGCCATGAGCACTAGCGGAAGTAGATTCCTACTCTTCCTTTGGGCAGGATGTTGGCTTTGCACTGTGTTGAGGTTCCTTCCCCACAAGGAAGCTCATTTAGTAGAGAAAATAACTCCTACCTTGCAATCAGAAGAATTAAAGAAAGATATTTTCATAAATCACCTTCTGCCCTGTCTGGCCCAGCATTTCCTGCAAGCAGAGAGCACGTGATTAGTGTCAGCACCTATACAGGGGCTGCCCTCGATTTTTAAATCTACAAACCCTTTGTGAATGTGACAAAAGTTTGAACATGCTCCCTGGAAAAATGTGCATATATTTTTGAGAAATACTTTTAGTTGAAGGTAAAACTAAACCTACCACTTGACCCAGCAATCCCAAGCCCGGGGAGGTGTCCAAAGAAAATGAAATCAATATGTGGAAGAGACACCTGGATTCTCACTTCATAGAAGCGGAATCCACAACAGTCAAGAAGTGCCATCAGCCCAAGTGCCCGTCAATAGATGAGTGGTTTAAGAAAATCTGGCATAAAAATGAAATGCTATTTATCCTTATAAAAGAAGGAGATTCCGTCATTTGGGACAAAATGGATGCACTTGGAAGACATTATGCTAAGTGAAGTACTCCAGGTGCAGAAAGACAAGTACTGCATGATTCCACTTAAATGTGGAATTTAAATAATGTTGAATTTACAGAGGTAGAGAATGGGTGGTGGCTGTCCGGGACTGGAGTTAGGAAGATGTTGGTCAAAGGATACAAACTTTCACTTAGACAAAAGGAGTAATTTCTTGAGACCTGCTGTACAGCCTAGTGAGTATAACTAACAATAATAGATTGGTAAGAGTCAATTTTAAATTTTCTCACCACAAACGTGGTGGGCAAACAAGACGATAGACATGTTGATTCACTTGATTGAATCTATATGCATATATCAAAGAGGATCCTCTTATATACCTTGAATATATTATTATCAGTTTTCAAATGAAAACATAAATCCTTTGGAGCTCACAGATCTGTTTGTGTCTTTACACCCAACTTTAAAACATCCTTAGTTATTCCTTGGAAGTGATAATCCAGGATAACAATGTCTTACACCATGGATGAACATGAACGACAGTTCTCTGGAGAGCCTTACTGACTGTCTTAAGGTAGTTTTGGAGATTTCCTTTAGCACTCATCAGACTAGTATATAGTAAAAATTATCTTAACCAAATGAGCAATCAGTTTGATTATTAACTTTCCTTAAACAGGATATGTGCCTGTATATTTCATCAGAAGATTTCTAAAAGTCCTAAAGTTCATCTATGATTCCTGAATTTTTTCAATTTTATTTCTTTTTTCTTTTACTACAGAACTGACATTTGTCCCTTTCCTCCATAAAATCTGAAGTTTCTGGGGGCCCTGTAACCCACATAGTTTGCATACAGTGGAATCTGATGCTCCCTTTGCTGTGACCTGAGCCACCTCCTGAAGAGTAAGTTGCATTGCATGATTTTGTTTGTTTTCATCAGAAAAGGAACTGTGTATCCCCAGTCAGTCATGGCCTCTGGCTGTCCTGACCCTTGTGCCAGTGCCCTGCCCCAGGGCCTTTGCATCTCTGTCCCTCCACTTAAGTCTTTTCCTGTCATGTCTTCATAGTGGTGTACTGGCTCCTTCTTCAGTCCAGGTCTTAGTTCAAACACAACCTCCTTGAGGGACCTGACCTACCCTGACCTAGGAGCTGCAGGGACTGAGATGGCTGATTTCTTCATGTTTGCCTGACAGTTTCTTGTTTGTTTTTATTTATCTCACCCCAACAAAAAGGAAGTATGGAGTGAGCAGGCCCTGGTCTGTCCTTGCAAAGACTCCCTCAGCTCTGAGCACACCGTGGACCCTCTAGAAATGCTTTTATCCATCAGGGCTCTCCTGACAATACATTTTGAAGGAACTACTGAGATGTGTGTAAATATTTTAACATAAAACTCCCACAACATACCTTGCACTTACCCTTGCTGACCATTAGCTTAGTTAGAAAGCAAACAAAAACTTCCCTTGTGATCGGTTCAGCTGTAGAAAGCGTAGTTCCTGTGACAAATATTTCACAGGTTATGAAATGCTGTGACAGGTGAATGGGCTTCCTAATTTTAGCTGTGATTTGCTGCTGGGGAGAATAATTAATCCTCTTTGCTTTTCTTGTTTCCTTCTCCTGACTGCCATTTCCTATAGATTATAAGGAGAAGGAAAGTTTTTTTTTTCTTTCTACAGCAATTATATCACTTGCAGAATTTTTCTCCAAGTGGGAAATATATAAACAACCCTTAACTTGCAAGCCAATACAGAGGTTGGAGGTGTTCAGGGACCAAGTGCACACTTAGGGTTTGTGAATACACACGGGGTGTCCACAAATCTTCCTCTAAGAGACTCCTGGTAGTTCTCAAGGTGAAGACTGACTGAGCACCTGGATTTAAGTTCCAGATTTCTCACATGGCACAGCTCTATCGGAACCCTCTAAAAATCAGTTATATTAGCTAAATCATGCGGACGGCATCCTTTTCTTTCTCATGAGATTATTGTTAATATCAGATAGTAAAATGCATGGGTAAGGTCAGTATGAAGATGATTACATTACTTTCCTTTGGTCACCACATGGTGCTATTAGTAGAGCAGAAGCTTAGTAAGTAGCAGTCAGTTGTTCCTGTCATCTCTTCCTGTGGGGTCAGAAGCACTCTTGGGCATTTGAATTGGTACTGAGCTTTGGTGGCCAAGCACTACAGAGGGATTCCTTGGCTGAGCTTCATAAGCACCAGTTCCAAACCATACTGTGGGCGGCTCCTCCTTTCTTAGACCTTGGGACCCCAATGGGAACACAGTGGGGTGGGCTTCCTGGGGTCCTCCCCAGGCTCTGGGCTCTGATGGCCTGGGTTTGGGTCCCAGCTCCACCAGCTGGCTCTCTGTAGGATGCACTGCCTTACCTGATGGTGTATGAGGGGCTTTGGCAGCAGACACTGAGTTAGCACTGAATGTAAATGTCTTTAACCCAGTGCTTGCCTTGGAAGAGGATTGGGAAGTGTACCCCCAGGAAGCAGCTTTAGGCTTGCGTACCATTGGCTGTTTTTGTCATATTTGTTGGTTAATTTATTCTTAGATGAAGCAGCTCATAGAGTTTCTGTTCATCTGATGGATTTTGCCATGTTTTAAATATCTACTTGGGCATATTAGGGCTCTCTGGGGAAACAGAATCACCAGTAAGGTGTGTGTGTGTGTGAGCAGACATAAAGAGATTTATTTTAAGGAATAGGCTCCTGTGAGCATGGAGACTGTCAGTTCTAAAACCTGAAAGGTGGCCAGCAAACTGAACCTCCAGAGGAGGGCCAGGGTGGTGGCTCATGCCTGAGGACCGTGTGTGGTAGGATTCTTTGCTTGGGAGATGTTGGTCTTTATTTCTACTGAGACCATCAGCTGATTAGATGAAGCCCACTCACGTTAGGGAGAGCACTGTACTTATTCCGTCCACTGATGGAAATGTTGATATCATCCAAAGCACTTCACAGAAACACCCAGAGTAAGGCTAGGCCGTAGCCAAGCTGACGTGTGAAAATGACTATCACTGGGTTGCTGGGGAGCTCTTCTGGTCTGCTGATATTTTCCCAATGCTGTTGGAACTTCTCACAGTCCTCTCTGTGACTGTCCCCCAGTTATACTGGAGAACAGCAAACGAGCAAGAGGGACGGCAGCCACTCTACCTGTCTTCTCAGTGTCCTTGTCTGGAAATGGAGACACACTGTCACTGTCCTCAGCACCCTTTGACACAGGCTGGCCCTTTCTCAAGCAGGACATGCCCCGTGGTGGCATCAGGAGTGGGAGCTGCAGTCTCCTCTGTCTGCACACAGGAAGTAACGGGGAAGCTGACAGCGCAGGTCTGGACATCAGCTCCTGCCTTCCGAGTTCCTGTTTCCTCCCTGGTTGGCCTTGACCTCGAAGCAGATCACTGACAGGAGCTCTGCACGACACATGCAAGGGCGTCCCTGCCTTTCTGTGAGGCTCTGAAACCCGACACAGCTCAGTTCACATGGGCGGTGCTCCTTCACTCATACAGCTTTCGCTATGAGCCTGAGCCCATCCCTTTGCCTTCAGCTCTGTGCTTCGTATCTGCGGAAATAAGTGGGTGCTGCCTGCCTTCTGCCTTCATCGAAAGGGGAGAGACTGGTTGTCAAGAGTGGAGGAAAATAGATCCAAGATACTACACAGAACCAAATTTAATTCCGGTTTACATAACTGTCAGAATTGTCTGCGAGCACTGAGGGAGAGCGTGCTGAGGTTGCAGCTGAAATCAATGCAGTGATGGGACATATTTATTAGTCGGTGAATCTGCAAACGGCAGTTTGGGGAAATGGGCCAGTTTTGGTGTTTTCTTCCTTTAACATCCAGGTACCTTTGGGAAAAAGCCCCCATTGGGCAGGTAGTTACTCTGCTTCTTCAAAGCTGACTCTGTCTTGATCATAAACAGGCTGAGGTGCCGACGACATGTGGGGATCACTGTGGTGTGCTGAGATACCCAGCCCGAGTCCATGATTTATGGGACAAGTCAGAGCAGACCAGCCTGGGCCTGCCCCTTGGCAGCGGGACCCTGAGCAGGGCCCTTCACTGCGGTGACTCAGCCTCAGGCACCCAGTGCAACCCAGCTCTCTGGGAAGCTGAGGCCCCAGGTCAGGGCCAGCATTTGGCCAGGAGCCTGGTCATCATGGGGAGCAGAGGACCAGCAGGCAGCAGGGGCCGATGGGAAGGCGGACAGTTCAGTGACCAAGATCCTGGTGTTCGGGAGCCACCTGAGAAAGACAGGCAGAGCACAAAGTCTCAGGCTTCCAGCTCTGGGTCCAGGGCCATGGTTTAAGTCTAAGGGAAGGAAGTTGTGCCATTAAAGGTGGCTGTCTCTGTATCAGGGTGCCAGGAATGGTCTGATTTTATTTTGCCACGGTAAATTCCAAGTACTTTTTCCCCCTTGTTATTACTTATTGTTTAACTGCACACATAAAAGTAGTATATATTTATGTCACATATGCTCAAACTGACCCACCAAGCTGGAGAGTGCTTACATCCTCCTGCAGTGTTCGTGGACCACTGTTTTATGCAGGGTTCTGTTAGAAGCATTTAGGACACATTACTGGAGAAGAGACAATGACTTTTATAGAGTTTGGGTTCTAACAGGGAATGAATGTCCCCAAGCCATCAATATAACATGTGGGTGAATACACGCTATTTGGAAGCTGATGGTAAAAAGGTAGAAAGGGTGTTATGTTTCTAATCTAAAATGTTCCCAAAGGCTCATGTGTTTAAGACCCGACCACAGTGTAACAGTGTTCAGAAGTGAGGGCTTCAGAGATGACTGGATCATGGGGACTCGAACTTCACCTATGGAACAACACATTGATGAGTTCATTGCTGAATGGGCTCTTAGGAGGTGGCACCTTGTTGGAGGAAGTGGGTCACTGGGGCTGTGCCTGTGCAGGGTACACTTTATTCCCAGTCTCCCCACCCTTCTCTGCTTTTTGGCCACTATAGGTGAGCAGCTTTCCTCTGCTGCCTACTCCCACCATTGTGTTCTATCTGATGTCCTGCCACCAGCTTACCATGGACTGAATCCTCTGAAACCATGAGCCAAAATAAATCTTTTCTTCTTTAAGTTAATTTTATTTTAGCAACTCTGAGAATGGCCTTTGTGTTTGCTTATTTGAGCAAGACTCTGCTGTCTGTGGGACAGGTGGCTTTCCCCCTCACTCAGGACTCCAAGGCGTCTGTCTCCTATTCACCATCATCTGAAGATGCTGTCCATCAACAACCAAACTGTCACAATCAAGTTTTAGTGTCCTCTCCCTTGACACCTATGGGATGACTCCGCTGGTTCCCAGGCTGGGGAAGTGCAAGACAACCCTGTGAAAGAGAAGGTTCTTAGAGGGACGAATTCCCCTTTGAAGATTCTCACTGCAGGCGCTAAAATAATTATGCACTTGGAGTCAGAACTTCTTTCTGTTTGTAAGTAACGTTGTCCCTTTTAACAATGGCCTTGATACCTAAAGAAATGCTTTTTTTTGGTACTGGGGATCGAACTCGGGTCCTTGCACTTGCGAGGCAGGCAGCGGAAACACTGAGCTAAATCCCCGGCCCCCTAGAGAAATGCTTTTATTTCTTCAATTACTTCTTTGATGCAATCAACAAGTTCCTTTGAGTAAAATAGTGCTATTTGGTTTTCTTTCGATTCGCATCAGCCTATTGTGGAAGAGATTTTTAAAATTACAAACAAGAAATGAGAAGTTGTTACTTAATGGCTGCTATGAAAAATCAACAGGAATTTTTAAGTAGTTTTCAGAATAAAAAGTGTTATTTTACTGTTTCAACTAAATGAAACTGAAGATTATCTCAACTGAATATCAAGGAGCCAATGAGCTTGAGAAAACAAGACAACTGAACACTTCTGATTCCCAGAAAGGCCACAAAAGCTCCTTCACTGCTCAGTTTGAACGGCTGAAGGGACCAGGCTGGTGAGAGTCACTTGATGTCCACAGCGGGCACTGTCCAGGCTTTGTTCCTCGGAGGGGGCAGGATAGCCCTTCCTCCGCTGCCTTCTTCTTCCTCTTTCTTCCTTTTCGATGACTGTTGTCTGCCCCTTCCCACAACAGCAAAAGTTTGCATTTGCAACATCCCCGCCTAAAGCAGCATGGTTTTTTCCCATTCCCTTCTAGCTCCATAAAGAAATCTCTGCAAACATTTCTATTCTTTCTGAGTTCTTCTCTGGGCCGGTTTTAGTCACTGTAGTCTTCAAAGCAAACTTTTCCAAAGAGACCACACTGCACAAGCAAAGGGAAACGACGTCTGTACCTCCATTGCTTGCTCTGCTGGCAAACACGGAAGCCCTGAGCACTTTGCTAAGGAGCTGGACAGGGAGCAGTGTTAGGCTTGGGGCCCTCTTCCAGAGCCTTGGTCAGCATCCCTGCAGTTCAGCGCCCGTCGTTTCATGAAGGGCAGAGAGCGCAGAGCTGCCCAGTGACCCAGAGGTGTTTCCTGGCCACACGCCTGGGTTCTTGGAACTCCTGTGCTCCCGCCGGCCTGGATTAGGGAGGACACGCCACAGTGACTTGCTGCCCCGGGCAACGCCTGCTACCCATAGCCTGGGCTCCAGCCTGCCTGACTCAGGCCCGGCAGGTGTGGGACCTCTCTGCTTTGTGCCAGGTGAGATCGCCCCCTGAGCATAGGGCAGGGAGGGCCCTCGAGTCTTGGATCCAGCCCTTTTCAGAAGCCAGCATCCCTCTTGGGCATCGAGCCAGGCAGTGCCATGCTGCTCATTTGAAACATGGCTGCAAAGCCAGGGCCTTGGTATTGTTATCACCACTTTCATTGTGTCCAGTGCAACTCTAGAGGTACCACACACATTTGCATACATGCTCCCTGGGGTCATGTGCCACAGTCTGTGGGGCCCACCTGATCTCTCTGATTTTTTTTTTTATAAACTTGCAAAGTTGGTCAAGAAGAGGACTTTGCGGGGGCCAGTCAGAAATGATCTGTGTTTCAAGTGTATGGTAGGAGAGACTGAGTCTGAGTTGGTCTTTTCCTATATATGCACAATGGAATACTACTCAGCCATGAAAAGGGGGAAATTTTGTCATCTGAAGCAAAATGGATGAATGTGGAGGACATGTAGTAAGTGATATAAGACAGGCATAGAAAAACAGATATTGCATGTTCTTCCCCGTGGGTGTAGTCTACACAAACTGATGCTATGGGTATACAGAGAAGAATATTGGTCAGTAGAGGCAGGGACAGAAGGAAAGGGGAGGGACATTGAGAGAGATGGGTCAGTGGGAAGAAAATTATAGCTGGATGGGAGGAAAGTATTCTGGTGTTCCATAGCACAGCAGGCTGACTCTTGTTAACAATTATGCAGAACTTGTCTCAAAAGAACTGGAGCAGAGAATCTTAAATGTTCTTACCCCAAAGAAGTGATAAATATTTGAGGTAGGCAGGCTAAACGTCTTGATGGAATCAACACAGTGGTGCCTCGATTTATGAAATCAATTCTTTCAAGAGTCTGGTCACAAATCGAATTGGACAAGAACGGAATCAAATTCGATGGTTAGGTTTAATGTTGACCTCATGGGAAAAGTGTGCTTTGAAAAGAATTAAGTTTGTGAATGAGGTGCCACTGCATATGCTTGGAAGCCCCACGGTGTACTTCATGAGTATGTGCAATTATGATGTTGATTAAAGCAAAATAACACTTTAAAAAATAGAGATAAATGGTTACATGTGTAGGCCAGCTTTTTTGGAAGGGTGATAAAAGTTTGAATTACATCACATAAGGACAAATATTGACACTAAAGTGCTATAAGATTGTGAAACATTCATGTTTTATGCTTATCGAATGATAAATTTTCATTCTATATCTCCTCAGAGAATTGAACTGGATGAGAAATAGTCCAAGAAGAAATATTCCTATGGAAATTGAGATACGATATTTGCCAGAATATAAATTTGTCCTATGATACACATGACAAGAAACCTTTTTTCCTCAATTATTACCTCTACTTATTAAAAAAATTTCTGAAAGTGCATGAATATCTTTGGGCTTTGTTGTGTTTTCTTTCCTTTTTCTTCCTCCCTCCCTCCCTTCCTCCTCTCTCTCTTTCTCTCTCTCTTTCTCTCTCTTTCATTTTGACACAGGGTCTTGCTAATTTACTAAGTTGCCCAGGCTGGGCTTAAATGTGCAGTCCTCTGGCCTCAGCCTCCCTGAATGGATTACAGGTGTGCGCCAGCTGTTTTATTGTTTTTCTTAAATGCAATTTCAGTCCTTTTCCAAGCACACTGCACTTCCATTGCTAGGATTTGATAGCGATGTCCCCTCCACATGCGCAGTTATTTCCTGTACTTCTGCAGGAGGAGGTGTCCGTCCAGGCCTGAAGGACACAGGTGTGGTCCTGCAGGTGTTGGGGGAGCTGACCCAAGGCACAGCGCGCAGCACATGGGAGCGCACGTGAGAGGGGCAGGGAGGTGAGCAGCCTCTGTTGCCTGCAGGACCCGGGCCTCCCTGTGTGGCAGAGCTGGCCCTTGTCAGTTCCAGTGACACACTCAGCTGCACACTCCTGAGCCTGGCTGCACACCCACATACACACGACTCGCCACACACACTCACACCCAGGTATTGCACACTCGCCCTGTTATGTACATGGTCTACAGATCCTCATTTTCAGCTCCTGAGCATATGTCCTGTCAGGGCAGTGGAGAGAAGGGAAGTGTGGAGTCCGTGTCTTCCGGCCTAGGGAACCCACCCGGCCCTAGACTGGAGCCGGCGCAGTGGGAAGCACTCTCTGACCCTGGGGTGCACGACGGCAAGCGAGAATCACCAAGTCACAGTGTTGTCAAGATTTAGGACAATTTAAAGCTAGCACAGACAGTTTGCTGAGAGATGACATTAACAGTCATCCTTTATATTTTCTGCACTTTCAAAAATGTTCCTCTTTTTCCCTTTTCCAAATAAAGCCAGGCTGTGAGAGAACACGCATGGGGCTCTCACCCCACCTTATGAATAAGGAAGGGGAGGGCCGGGGTTTAGCTCAGTGGTGCAGCTGCCCGCCTGGAAAGCAAAAGGTCCCCCCCTCAAAAAAGGAGGAGAGGCCCCACCCAAGGGCCTGGGGCCTTCCTGCCCCTGGGGACTTGTCCAGGAGAAGTGATAGGAAGGAGTGTGAGCAAGAGAAAGCTTCAGACCAGCACCCAGTGGGCTGTGAGTGCTCAGGGCGTCTGGCAGGGGCAGCGGCTCCAGTCTGAGGCTCTGTCCTCCACATCAGTGGCTGGCCTGCTGGGCCCCTGGGGACAACGGGCTCCCTGCTCGGTTATCCCAAGGCTGCTTCGTGGAAGCTTCTGGGTGGTCTTCAACTTGAACTTGATCCTTTGATTCTTTATCTTGTTTATGATCTTGTTTCCCAGCTGTATCCATCCCTTCAGTCCAGGATGTCCAACTGGAAATGTGAACCTGTCAGAGTTGGGTCTGAGGTTTCGATCACATGACCCTCCTGGTGCCTCTCTACATTAATAAGCACCGGCTTTCCTGTGTCACCCTGATTTCACTGCTGGTTCCTGGATCCAAACGTATTTTGTTTGGCCAAGGAGTGGCTGCTGCGTGATATTCAGGCGAGCGTACAAAGTTTGGGGAGGATACAAAATAAATTTCTTTATGTAAGAATCTCTCCCACTTCCAAGTGGAATCAGAAGACAGAAGAAGTGGAGATTTCTATACTGTAGTAAGATAATTATCAGACGTATGCTTAGGTCTGAATTGGAGGTAAACAATGATTTGAGATTTTCTTTCCAGTATGTACTGAAGGACAGAGGGTCAGTTACCATTTGGTGTAAGGCAAATGACTACAAAGTTTAGTGGCTTAAAATAATAGTCTTTTATTTTATTCTGGGATTGAGCTGTGAAGTGAGCTCAGACGGACGCTTGTGTGGCCGGTCTTTCTTGGGGTCACCCAGGAAGCTGTGGTCACCTGAAAGTACAGGTCATAACGCAGTAGCCACTAGCACCTATGACTAGTTAATGCTAAGTGTGAGTTAACTTCTCTCCTATCTTTAGCCAAACTAGTTACACATTAGGAAATCACCAGGGGCATGGGATGGAATCTTCCAGGAAAGCAACACAATTAGAGAAGGGGTCCAAGCAGGATGCTCTATCAGGCAGTGCTGACCAGGCTGTGATGGCCCAGGACACCCTCTGTCACTTCTGGGCATCGGAGCTGATGCCCACAGGGTAAACTTCTGCACAGGCCAGTCTAGCTTCTCATGGAGCCTGGCTTTTAAAACCAGTGAGCAAGAAGACAAGTCCCAGGGAAGCTGACATCCATGTATTCACACCCTGCTGGCAAAGCAGAAAGCAAAGAAGCCAAGCCCAGAGTTTGCAAGGGAGGGGCTGAATGCATCCCCAAAAGCACTCATGAGGAGCTGTCACCAGGCACCCGGCACTGGGCAGTCAGACTTGCATGGTCCGAGCATTGATCAGGGTGATTTATTTGTGGAGTGCTGCAGTTTTCCGGGCATCATTTAATTTCTCCATCTTCTTGGGGCTCCCATCAGCCACTGCTGCAAGATTAAGCCATGGTAACAGACCGGGAGCCCCAGCCCTCAGCACCAGACCCTGTGGTTTCTCCCCCACAGGATGCATCAGTGGTGATGGCTGGGAAAATCTGGTGGTGCCTCTGCTCCAGGCACCTGCTTCCCTGCAGCGTCCAGGACAACAGGCAGTGGCTGCTTCGAGGTTTCAGCATCGCCTGCCCTTGGGGTCTGGTGTAGGTGCTCAGAGACATCTGTGGACAAGATGGACAAAGATGGCTGTTCCTACAAGTTACATTTTCTCTGCCAAAAGAAAAACAATGTTAAATACACTGAGCAAATAGCTGATATGATAAAGTAGACCGGGAACAGACAGTGAGGCCATGTAGGGGGACTTAGTGCCTGGGGTGGGGACTCAGTGTCCCTTGTTCAGGGTGAATCCCATTGGGGAGTGGAGGGACAGCCAAGTTGTGTCCAGGGGATAGGGCCCCTCAGGTGGGAACATGGCAAGGAGGCCAGAGAAGGCACAGGGAAGCCAATTGGGGGTGAGGCTGGGGGGCAGTTAGGGTTCTCTGGAGAGAGAAGGTGGGAGGGAATTTATTGGGGGAATTGGTTCACGCGGTTATGGAGAACCCTGGTGCACTCTGTAGGCTGGAGACCCCAGGATGCTGAGCACAGGGCTCTGTCCAAGACCAGAGGCCTCAGAACCAGGGGAGACAATGCTGAGACACAGTTTAGGGCTGAAGGCCTGAGGACCCAGGGAGCTGATTGGTGCAGAGCAAAGTAGAACATGGGGTTCTGATGGCCATGACCTGGACCTGGAGAAATAGGCTGGAGGGGCGGGGGAGAGGAGAGAGGCTTTTCCTCTGCTCTCTGCCCCACCCATCCCTCTGGTGACTGGAGGTGCCCATCATAGTGACAGCGGCTCTTCTCACCCAGTCCCCCGACCCACTCCCCAACCTCCTCCAGAAACACCTCAAAGCCTCAGCCCCAGGAGGCTCCTTCTCACTAGGCCCCCTTAATTCAGTCACATTGACACTGAGACCTGCTCCACAGGGGCTCGGATGCTCTTTCCTGGGTGAGCTGAGAGCCGAGGGCCACTGTGGTGTGCAGGTGTGTGACAGGACCTTCCCGTGCACCTCAAGTCCTGAGATGAATGAGGATCCACCGATTGTTGCCGGGTCTAGATCTGTAGGGTTCTTCATGCTGTCTCTTTCCCTCTCAACATCATAGTAAAATCATCTTCCCATGTTAGTTAAAACCTCTTTGCATGCTTACCATGGTGGCCAGACAGCTCTCCATGGTGGGGCCCATGCAGCCCACAGCTTCCTATGTGGGAGCGTGTGTTTAGGGTCACAGGACCATTATGGATGGTGTTTTGATGGCAGTCAAGTGGGACAGAAAAGTCTGTCCTAGGGGAGAGAGGATGCTCTGGGGAACTGTCTATCATTTGTCTGGCTGTCCATCCTAACATTTCCTTCCTTCATTCTCTCTTTCTGTCCATCTGCCCATCCATCCATCCATCCATCCATCCATCCATCCATCCATCCAGAGGGGTCCTCTACACTCAGATGATGGCCACTTTCACAGCTAATCTGTGGTATTCTCCTATTCCACATAAAAAAATCTCACTGAATAAAAATCCCAGACAAGTTTACTCTGAGACTCTGCAAAATGAGACCAAATGAGGCTATTTCATAATTGTGCTAAAGCACAGACAAACCTGAGGTCACGATGTAAGCCACAAAATACCTATAAACCTCCCCCTGTGCCTGAGGAGTGACTGTTAATTCTTTGTCCAATCACAGGGGCCTGGGCCTCATCTCATGATGACAGCGAGAGCCACAGGGTTTCTGGTCAAAAGAAGTGGGGTGTGCAAGGGTCCTGCGGCATGTATAGAGTGGTATTATTTGAGTTGTCATCTTTGAGGAAGAGGAAGACAGCCGGTGTAGACAGAGGGTAGGTAAGGGACTGGGCGAATCACTTTACAAATGGAAAAGCTCATATTTTTAAAAAAATGATCAAGTTGGCAACGAAAGTCACATAACTGAGACAACCTCACTTCATTTATTGCTGTGGCCTCATGTTACACTATTCCTGTACTTTCTAGATTTTTGATCTCCCTAAGTACCAACTAGACTTCCTCTCTGCCTTATCTTTGTCCTTACGCTCCCCAGCCCATGAATGCTCAATCTCTCTCTCAACTGGATTTCTCCAAGTCTTCTCTAGCTCATGAAATTTGCATTTGTCTCAATGTTTGTGTCCCCACCTCCCCCATTCATTGTAACAGTAGTGTTAAGATTTCCACTTATTACAAATATTTTTGAAGATACTTTTAAGTGCACATGAAACATAATTATTGTTGAAAGGTTTGCGATACTGTAGCTCTCCCAAATTAAGAGGTGGACTGTACTTCTCACCTCTGGTTCAGGGCTGGCTTGTGACACTGAGTGACCAGTAAAAGGCAGACGTGGGAAGCTGACTAACACATAAGTGTGCAAACTAAAATCCAAAACAATCCAGAATTCAACACTTCTGGTCGCACGCATTTCAGATAAGGGATGCTCAACCTATTTTAGGGACACATGCTTCCCCAGGAAACTGAAGTGGGCTTCTCAGTTTCTTCCTACGAGGGGCAAATGGACCTCCGGGAGACATGGAAAGCTGACTTGCTGCTCAGGGGACACAGCCCGGACCCATCCCCACACCAGGGTGATTGGCTGCTCTTAGAGGGACTGGGGAGGTCCTAGTGAGTCCCCAGGGCTCTGCTCATACAGAACCTTGCTCCTTGACCTGGCCCCAAATCCCGCCCTACTGAAACCTGGGATGAACCTGTGCCCCCGCCACACCCACCTGCATGCTGATTGGTGTGTGTGTGGCTCTGGTCCTTTGGCTCAAACAAACAGGGGAGTCACAGTTCTTTCTCAGTTTAGTTATCCAGTGTGATTTGGGCATTTTTGGTCACAGAACCTGTGCGGTTCATTGAAAACCAGTCCACCTAGCTGGGAACCAGTCCCTAAAAACACTGGGTCTCCACTTACAGCAACCATCTTTGGTTCCCATGGAGACATACGCTCTTTGTCAAAAGTGGGACGTGTATTCTAAAGGAAGCACACTGTGATAGTCATGTCCTGAGCAGACTGCAGGAATCTGGCATCGGTCTCCATGTAGACCATTCAAACATATTTCAGTAATAGCTAGGAAAATGGAACTCATGAGAGTCAAGCCCTCTTTCTACAAATTGTAATACTGCCCTTCCCACTCATAAATTCCTTTTGTTGGTAATAAAAATAAACCATTGCTCTTGTAGTAACTACTATATGCCTATACATTTGTCATACGTAGCCATTTGCCTATGGTGTTGTAACAGATATTTTTAAAAAGGAAAACAAATTGCCATTTTAGACAGAAACTTAGGCCATTTCTCCAGTGCTGAGAACTAGAATATCTTATTCTGGTCCAAGGCCTTATAAAGCAATTTAACCCTAAATTAAAAAAGTTTCTTTTTTTTTTTTTTTAAATGAGAGCATTGATTTGATGAAAAGAATTTTAAGCATGTTGCTCCTGTAACTTCTAGAACTTTGTGACAACAATTTTGTTCAACTTGTTTTTGGTTAAAGGAATTGAAAGGCCCAAAGTCTAAAATAATTGCCCATGGTCACACAGCTGGGGAGTAGAATTCTATCATCATGTCTCTTGACTCCAGACTCTTTCTGCCTCTGCATACACCCAACTCTACCAAGGAGCATTTATCACCAGGCTACAAAGTACATATTCTACTTGGCCAATTTATTGTTTAAATTTTTTATTTTTTAGTACCTGGAATCGAACTCAGGGCCTCAGGCTTACTAAGCAGACACTGCATCGCTGAGCTATATCCCCGGCTCTACTTGGCCTATTAAATGGAATTCCTCTGTTATTCACTTACATAGTATAATGTTCACATACAGAATGCAAATGAGAAAATTAATTTTAAAAGCACATGCTTGGGTAAATTCTTGGGCTAGAGGAGAGGAGGAATTGAAAGGTCCATTTTAGTTTGTTTCTTTTTTTTTTTTTTTTTGGTACTGGGGATCGAACTCAGGTCCTTGCACTTGCAAGGCAGGTGGCGGAACCACTGAGCTAAATCCCCAGCCAAAAGGTCCATTTTAAAAGCTGGATCACAAGATGACGTAGCGAATTTCTGTCTTACTGATACCCTTGTTTCTAAATTATGTTTATGGAGGACTATTTAGAAAAAACTCCCATATCTTACAGTTGATATAAAGGATAGAGTAACTGTTGCAGGAATAAAACCTTAAATTAAATGTAATGGTTACATTGTTGATATTTTGGATAGGAAAAGGCATTATTAATCCACCTTATTTTCACCTCGATGAGAAAAATGCCGTCTACCCTTAAACTAGGCATTCCAGTCTTCTCAGACACATCACCGACCACCTCCTGGGACTTCCCCACCACCCTGGGCAGCAGAGTCATTGGATCTATCCCAGATTTGTTCTACACGTTTTCTCAAGTTCTGCTCATCATAGTTTCCCTTCTTCCTCCGGGTTCTGCACCACCTTTATGTTTGCCTTCTCTATCAAGAGCTGAGTTTTCGTTATTCTCCACTCCGCATTCCCGCCTTCCACTACATTCTCTGCTCCCTGATTTTTATTCTTTCTTTTTCCTGTTATCTGGCGTGCTGTTTAATCCATGTGTGACCACAATCAAAGGTGCTATCTGTTTTCCCCGACTAAACGTTCTCTGCAGCGGTCTTTCTTTAGACCCAGACGTGTGTCATTTCTCCTTTTTGTCATCATTGTAGGAGAGAGGCTTTGGCCATGTTGCATAATGGGTTACAACCCCGTGGGGCCTGCGAGATGGGCCGTCACTTACCAGATCGCAGGAATCTGGCTTCGGTTTCCATGGAAACCAATGAACCATATTTCATGGGCTAGGAGGAAGTCTACACAGAGTTCATCTGAGCCTCCTTCCGCTCCATGGGGCTGGGGCAACTCAGCCGGGATGCTGAATATTGTCAGGTGGTTGGGTGGGGTCTAATTCTTCTCAGATCATGAATACAAAAATGCTCTCTGATTTGCCACTGTCCTTCCCAGGACCCTTTGCGAACACCCATGTCTGTCCCCCTGCATCTCCCTCTGGGGATGTTAGCGAATCCCTCCCCTCCCTTCATTCTTGCCCCGCTAACAGGTAGCACACGTGTCCATTCTCACCCAGTCGAAAGTCCTTCAGATCCGGCACACGTGTACTCCGCCTGGCCACGCCTCCTCTCTGTTAGTGCCAAATGAGCGACTTCTTGCAGCATTGCTTTGCGTTTTTCCATATTGTGTGTCCTATTGTTCATCTCAACGGCAATTGTGGAGGAGAGTAAGTAGCGAGACGTGTTTCTGCCTCTAACTTGCCAGGAATTTTCCTTTACAGAGAATCTCTCTTATTGGAAAACTTCACAGGAAAACATACAGAGCGGAACAAAGTTAAAAGGCCCAGAGAAGTGACTAAAAAGTCCTAGAATTCTGTCAAAGTCCTGGAGAAGTGTGCACTGTCACTTGCACAGATGTGTCTTGAGACGTGGTCCAGCAGCCCTCTGATCTCCTTTCCCATCTACGTATTAGGAGCATTGTTGGAATAACGATGTGTATAGGATAGGGCCCACAAACTCTTCTTACAGTGTGTTCAACCCTCTTTATGTCTGTACTCTTTTTACACTCCTTTAAGGCTCAAGGCTCTTGAATTCTGCTTCCCTTCCATCAGTGAAAAATAAAATCTGGGGAAGCGCTTGGGAAACACCTAAGCTATGTTGCCAGTAAAGTCTGAGCTGTCCTCTATTCACCCTGTTCAGGAACAGGTCGTAAGGGTTTTCTTGACTGATTATGTGAAAAGCTCCAACATCTTCTCCATGATGTATAACCATGATGGCTGTGTTTGGAGGGCGCCATGGATCATTTTGGAGTAGTTCTGTGGCTTCCTGCCATGCAGAAATTGGGCTTCTTACGCAAAGCCACCATAATCTTCTGCCCAAGAGTTGTAAAGAGGTAGTGTCTCGTTTCTGAGCATTGCTTATTGTCAGTGTTCCAGGTGCAAATGCAGAATGCATTTTCCTTTGTTCTTTGAGTATCTGTCAGTTACAGTTTTGTTTTACCATGTTTTGTTTTGGCAAAGATCTGAGTTTTTTATTGTAGACAATTTTATTGTTGCTTTAATTCCAGCACTATTTTCAGAGCAATTTAAGCAATCTGAAAACATTGCATTATAAAGCAGAATCCTGATGCACACACTATCATCATAAAAACATGTTTGTAATTTCTCAAATCCAGTGTTTTAAAGATGCTTTCTTTATTATATAGATGTGTATGTTATCTATCCATCCTGTGGAAGTATGTTTTTTATAGTCAAAGAGAAATTAAGGCTAGATGATACCTTAGCACTCATCTGAGATCCCAAGAAGTGACGGTTTTGTCAAAGGTCACAGTGACATGGTGACAGAGCGAGGGTGGCACCCCCCTTTTGCTGCCTCTGCCACCATAGATGAGCACCTCATTGCTGGTGAGCATGCCAGGTGCTGCCACTACTGCGGACAACTCTTCGGCTTTCTTCAGTAAGAATGAGCTCACATGCACCCTCTGAGCCAGAAATTGCAACTCTAGTGTTTAATCAACAGATCTGCACAGTTACTAAAAGGCATTGTATGAGTATTCCTACCAAGGGCATTCACTAACTCTTGAGTGTGAAGGACCTAATACCTGCTATATTTAATGGATAACTGCATTTAGTTATCTTTGTACAATGCAATACTATACAGCAATGGGAAATTGCAAGCTATGCTTATAATTCAACAACTCGTGTTACCATCACATATATAATGTTGAGCATGAGAACCATACTGCATGATTCTGTTTATTTAAAGTGTGAGAAGCCAGAAGTGACCAGTAGCAATGGCCCTGTGAACGGTGGTGGCCTCTGAGGCCACATGACGAGGAGGTAGCAATGCTAATGCTCTGTCCATGGCAGGCTCTCTGGATGGACACTGTCCTGCAGTATCCAAGCTCAAAACATGAGTGCACTCTGGGGCTAACATCAAGCCCCTCCGCTTCTCACCCTCAGGGTACTCATCTAGAAAGTAGAACAGTGCTTCTGCGATGGGCCTCGGCTCTGCTCTCAGTCCCTTGCAGCTCTGGGTGGGCTCTAGAAGGTCAGAAAGGGAGCAGAGGCCTGGGAGCTGCTGAGTCCTCTGCCTAGTACTCGTCTCTCTTCCCAGAAGCTGCCGCTGAGCTGCGGGTGGGGAGGAGCCTGGATTGGGCAAGGACCTCTTCACTTGGAGATTGAAGTCCGTTTCATCGCGGAACTGTAGACATTACTAAAAACCCATATTTATTAACCCCAGATCTTTTGTGGGACAGAAGGACACTGACCTGCAGGTCGCCCTGGGCCCACCCACACCCTCATCTGCCAGGCCTGGCGCCCCATGGATGCCTGTGGCTCCAGACCACGTGGATAGTTTCCTCCACCTGGGCAGTACTGTCCAGGGTCTGCCTGCACCTCCCGTCTGTCACAGCCCAAGACAAGCCTGGCACCTGCCCTGAGATCAATGGGGCTCCCTGGTGCGCCGCCGACCCCCTTCTTCATCAGAGCTCCCTGTGAACTGTGTGCCCAGGCCTGGGGGGTGATGGTGGGGATTCATTACCCTGTGCTGCTGATGGTGTGGGTGGGCATGTGCATCTGTATGCATGTGTGTACACGTGTGTGCTTGCTCCCACGTGTGCAAGTGTGCTCATGTGTGTACCTGTACGCGTGTGTGCATACATGTGTGCAACATGCATATGCTCAGCCAGGCCAAGGGCCTGACTTGCATACCGTCTCCTCAGTGACATAACCAGCACGGCCTGGTGCGCAGGGGTGGCAGCTGACATGAATGCGACTGAACCCACATGACACAGTGTGACTATTTTTTGCTAAATTAATAAAACAGAATCCATTGATTTTAATAGGAACAGCTAATGGTGGAGTTGGCGTAGATGAGTCCTTGGGATGCAGGTATTGGGCAGGTGCTGTGTGTGTCCCCAGCCTGGCTTCCTTCCCACTGTGAGCTCCGTATCTCCTCTCTTCTCCCTCAGCTGCTGCTTTCTCCTCTGTCCTGAATGAGTCAACTTCCAAGCCTCCTTCCAATGGCATCTGTTCAGTGACCAAACTCTGTACCCATAGCACTTATGGAACTGTGGTTGGAACCTTATGAAGTTGGTCACTGTGGTTTTACAGAGTAACATTTTACAAGAAAAGCAGAGAAGACAGAGCTCCTAGTGCCCAGCTGTTTGTGATCACGGCTTCTTTGTCTGTCTGGTTGTTTGCAGTAAGGGAAGTTTTGCGATGGGATTAGGGCATGGCAAAGCTGGCTGGGGAAGGAGGCGTGACCTGTTAATTACAAAATCCCAGGAACTTCTTTTCCTGCTTTTACTTGGCCCAAATGAACTCTGCAGAGCCTGTTTCTTCTACTTTTAATGAAACATGGCTACCATTTGCACTTGTTTTGACCAATTCTTTGCTCAGGACAGAAAGAACCAAGAAACCAACTCCAGCACCCCAAAACCAGGTAACAGTTGAACCCAGGGCCTTTTCCCTGAGCTACATGCCCAGCCTTTTAAAAAATTTTATTTTGAGACAGGATCTCGCTAAGTCACTGAGTTGCCCAGGCTGGTCTCGAACTTGAGACCCTTCTCCCTCAGCCTTCCAAATGCCAAGTTGCAGGCGTGCACCACCTCTGGCTCTGTCTAAAATTTAGCTTTTCTTGCTTCTGAGGTGGTTGCTTGTGTCTGGGGAGGGGGCTAGTTGCCACCTGTGGTGGGTTAACTAACGGTCAGCTTGGAATGCCCAGCTGAACTGAATCAGTGTGGTTGGGCGCGGAAAAACCACCTGAGGATTGTTTCCAGGGGCATAAAAAGAGAACTGGAGAGGAAGATCGTGGGCTGCTGATTTTCTAGGGGAAGCTTGCTTCGGGTGGTTTTCCTGATGTGAACTTGGCTCTTCTCAGAAAAAGAGCTTGGGCCTCACTGTCGCTGGGAAGGGCTGCTGTTCTTGTCAGGGGAGCTCTGATCTTCACCGTGAGCATCACTTCCTGGCTCCAATGCAGATCCCTCAGGCTGGTGGCACAAATCCTTCATCCCACCGGCACAGGTTTTCCGGCTTCCACCCCTAATTCAGATCCGCTGGAGACCCTGTTATCTAGGTAGGAGGTGGTATGATTTTTGCTGATTGAATTTAAAAAGGGCTGTCACAGCTGCGCTGGGTGGTGCGCGCCTATATCCCTAGCACTCTGGAAGGCTGAGGCCAGAGGATCACAGGTTCAAGGCTAGCCTGGGCAGTTTCAAGACCTTGTCTCAAAAAGAGAAAAATAGGGATAAATAGGGATAGGGATGTAGCTCAGTGTGAAGGCCTTAGAGTCAACCATTAGTGCTGAAAATAAACAAGGCTGCCACACCAAAGACAGAAGAGTTCTTTGAATTCAAGCCACATCGTCTAGAAGAGTCACCGGGAAGATGGTGCCTGGCAGATAACACCTATTGCTCAGGCTGCCACCCACATTCTGCTTGACTGTTGGCCCCTGCCAGACTGTGCCATGCTCTCCCTGAGAAGCCTCGGATGGCTCCCTACTGCTCTCCTGATGAAGTCCAGACTCCCTGCTCAGCACTGCTCAATCCGCTGTCCACACTCTGTTCAGCCTCCCCCCTGCTGAATCCACCTCAGATTCTCCACTCATTGCCAAACTCTGCCATTTCTTGGACTGCATTTCTAACGTCCCCATTTCTGGATATGTTTATGTTTTTCTATTCCAGAAAGTTCTCATGCATCATCTCTGACGAGTGTTCTCCTCGTGTCCCTTGAGATGCTCTGCCCAGGCCCCCCTCTCCCATGCATCTCTCAGTCCCAGCAGAGTGATGGTGCCCCAGATGACAGGGATGGTGGAGGTTTGGGATGGTGGAGGTTTGGAATGGTGTCCCTGGGTGTCCCACTGCTGGTGCACACAGCTCTGCTGGGTTTTCCCAAGCCTGGGCACCATCCACGAAGGTGTGACCCGGACAGGCTTATTTACCCTGGGGCACTGGCTTCCTTCTGCCTCTTGGGCTCTGCTAATTCCTGGAACCCTAGACAATTGGTTGGAATATTTCAAAGAAATCATAGATTAGAAACAGCATTGAGTTTTAATGCTGGGCAAAAAGACACCAGAATTAACCCAAGCAAGAACAACTCTGTAAAGAAATACCCTGTGTATTCTGCTTGGGTACAGTGGCTTGATTTTAGTAGTGAGAAAAACACCAAATTTTATCTTAATTTCTTCAAATGTAGCTTTCTATGTTTTGATTTGCGTTTGACATTTGTATCTGTGACTCTATATTAGGATGAAGATATTCACTATGTTAAAGTTAAATCCTCCCCAGAAATCACCTAAATCTCCATATTCTTTGTTGTTGTTGTTGTTGTCGTTGGGGTTCTGAGACAGGGTCTTTCGATGTAGCCCAGGCTGTCCTCAAACTCACAGTGATCCTCCTGGCTCAGGCTTCCAAGTTCTAGGATCACAGGTGTGCGTCACCACACCTGGCTCATGTTCCTAAAGGAACTATCATTATCACTCCTCTGAGTAAACATATTTCACACAGTTGAGAAGGGGAAATACTTATGGGAAGCACTTTTTGCCATTTAAATGATGTAGGGAGCTGGTTCCTTGTAGTTTTCTGTTTCTCCTTTTGCTGGTGTTCAGCTGATTCTCGCTGGCGGCCTCCCCTCCTCGGGGCCTGGAGCCCTGGACATTCCCTTGGGTCCTCTGTCAGGCAGGCTGATTGTTCTTCTGCCTGCCCTTCTCACTGGCCCGGCTCTCTCTTCTCAAGTGTCAGGACTGGAACTTCCTCCAGGTTCTGTCACCTCTGGGCCAGGTCTGAGAGCCAGGCTCCCTCTGGGCTGGACACAGGACACAGGGCTGGGGACATCTGGCAGGGCCTCTCTGCCTGGGGACTGAGCCTCTTTCTCATAGCTTTCTTGGTAAAACTCCACGGAGGCATGAGAAGCAAAACAAGGTTCATGCATTTCCTGAAACAAGAAGATCTACCGTGGAGCGGATACCTGGCCCTCGGCCTGGCGAGGGTGCATCTGGAGGAGCAGTGGATGAAGTCAGCGCGATGTTTAGTCTACACACTGCTGCACCCTGATGCGGTCAGTGTGTTTTCCAGTTTGCCGGGCTGTTTTGGCAGAAGGGTGCTGTAGGAGGAGAGACCTGGCTCAGAATCTCTCTGGGCTCCTGTGAGGCCCATTCTGGAGCCTTTGCCCTGGAGCACCCAGAGGTGCTGCAGCATCTGCCCACCACACCCTGGAGAGAGAGGGAGGGAGGGCCTTGCCACTGAAATTTTTCATTCATCTGTGTTGACCAACGTCGTCTCAGATTTCAGGTGCAGGCACAAGTGACCTTCTGCACTTTCCTCTAAAAGGAAGCAGTATTTACATAGGAATTTTAGCAGATCTGTTGCTTTTTGCCTTGGAAACGAAAGCCAGAGAGGACTTTGAAGTTGAGGAGGGAGAGGTGGTGATGTCCCCAGCGCAGGAGGGGCTGGCTACTTGTTGGCTCTGCCGGCCTGGCCTCTGCGCTGGACACCTTTTCACAAACTCCGCTTTCCTGAGATTGGCTCTCAGAGGTCACCGCATTCCTGACATCGTGTGGGCACTAGCTTCCCTCCCTCTCTTCTTCCTTTGCACCTTGCTGAGTCCGGGGTCCCCCTCCTTGCTCTGTTTGCCCACAGGATTATTGATACCTGGTGCATCTGCCTTTTGCTTATTTATGCACATTATTATGCACATTACTTATCATCCTTGCTAGCAGGCGAGTTCTAAGAAGAACTTTATTTCCTTTTGGCTTTTGGTTTATTGGTTAACTGCAGGCATTCAGAGCCCTGCTTGATTCATGGTGGTTGGGAAGCAAGCAGGGGAACAGAGAGCTAGAGAGAAAGGGGCGAAGGACGAAGCGTAGGACCCAGGGTCGCACTGCTCTCCATCAGGCCTGGGGTGGATCCCACAGCCCAGTTGCAATTCTATCCCAACCGCCACCAGGGGCCTGGCAGGGGAGAGCTGCTCAGCTCATGGGGTGCACAGAGGGCCAGGCTGGGTAGCGGGCGCCCCCTTTCTTTCCCTTTTTTTTCCATCTGGCCCACCGTTATTGGATGGTCCCACATGCCAATCATCTCCGGACCCACCCTCATGGACACGCCCAGAAGTGAGCTCTACTCAGCTCCTGGGAGTTTCACAGTTGACATCAGTGTTAGCCACCACACTTCCGGGGCCACGTCAGCTGTAACTGTCACCCGTTCCCTCATACATAAGGTGGTTCCCCTCAGTTCCCCCCAACCTGTCTTAAAACTTTCTCTTCATTTTCTTCAGGGCAAATAAGACACATGTAGATTCTGTTTTCTTCTTCTTCTTTTTTAAAAATTGTGCTTGTGTTCTCTGAATTTCCTGGGTCTGTGGTTTGGAGTCTCCTATTAATTTCAGACTCATCTCCCATTATGACTTCAAACATCGCTTCCCCATTCTTTCTTTTTCTTTCTCACATTCCAATCACTGATATCCGACAGCTTTTGTTCTTCTTCTCCATTCTGGCCTCATCCTTTTTTTCTCTTTGGACTTCCATTTGGAAATATTCTATTGTTTTTCTTTCTTTTTTGCCTCCGAATCCTGGATTCTTTCCTCAGCCATGCAGAGAATAGTGCCTGTTTACTTGGAGCAGAAAATGGAACCACAAACTGGTGCAAACACTCAAGTGGTAAATTTGAGCCATCAAAGGCTTTCTTGATTTCTCTCAGTATTTTTTTCTTTTTTTTGGAAGTCGTGGGGAGTGAACCCATGGCCTCCCACATGCTAGGCAATCACTCCACCCTTAGCCCTCCTTTTTGGTTTTGTTTATTTCTGAGAAATGTTCTCATTATGTTGCCCAGGTTGGGGTCCAGCTTATGATCCTCTTGCCTTAGCCTTCCAAATAGCTGGGATTGTAGGCATGTGCCCAGTCAGATGTAGTGTTATTGACTTCTAACACTTTATTTTGACTCTTAGTTTCTCTCTATTTATAGTACTCATTAGTTCTTTCATGAAACCTACTGGTTTCATTAGAACTTTAAACACAGTAATCATGTAGGAGCATAAAAGTTAGTTTGTTCCCTCCCTGATAATCCCCAAATCTGTAGTATGTATCATTCTGATGATTTCTTTGCTCTTGTGATGGCATTTTCCCACATATGGGATTTTCATGGAAAGGCAGACAGTGTATTGGCCAACCTATGTTAATTTGGCTGCTGGGAGTTGGACTTTGATGTTTTGCACCTATCTGTCCCAGAGGCTGCACGTTCTTCTAATGCCCTGTATTTCTGTCTTCCTTTGGCCTTGGGATTCCCTATGTGCTCTCAGAGAAGTTTGTGTGTCTTGAAGTCTTTTCAGCTGGTGTGGCACCCATGCGTGGGGAAGGGCACATCTATAATCTCCCTATTAAATCCTACTCTTTTTAATGAGCCTGTTTCTCAGGCTGGAACCTTCATAAGTGTGTCTCAAGAGTATAAGGCTTCCTTCCACCTTCTTTGCCTGGTTGCAGCAGTCCAACCAATTTCTTTTGAGCCCTGGCCCCTGTAGACTGTTACTTCCTCCCCATCTTGGGGCGGGAGGGCCAGGATTAGGTTTATGCCCTAAGCAGTACTGGCATAAAGACCTGGAAATTGTCTGGGAAAAGGCCTTTCCCTAGAAGAGCAGGCCTTTGTTATGGAGAGGACTCTGGGCATGTGTCACAGTGGATTCCCTTCCTCTGTCCCTGCCAGCCCCACACAGAGATCTCCCCTGGATCCGCACACTGAGAACTCTGCATGGTCCCTGGGGGTTACACTCATGGACATGTGGGGGCCCTAAGTCTGGGACCCCAGGAGCTCCCCAGTCATGCTCCATATTCAGCCTCCAGCAATTCATCAAAATCACTCCATGTTTCTGACAGTGTGGGGGACCGGGGCCGGCATCTTCCATTCCAGGAAAACAGGGGCTGGCCTCTCTGGGTGTTCCCGTCCTTCATATTCATGGAGGGGCTTGTGCTCAGTTCTCTGATGGGTCCAAGAGCAGCCTCCAGTGGTCACATTTGCAAGCATTTGACCAATTGGAGCCCAATTTAGAAGTCACTGTGTTCGTTTTTAACTACTTGCTTTCCATTGACCCATGGAATTCTAATGGCGAACTGGATTTTAGAATTTTCCTAATAAATTATGCCAAAGTTCCAGCACTCACTTTTTTTTTTTTTTTTTTTTTTTTGGTACTGGGGATTGAACTTGGGTCCTTGTGCTTGTGCAGCAGGCAAGGAAACCACTGAGTTAAATCCCCAGCCCAGCACTCACTTTTAATGAGAACTGTGAATTCTATGAAGATTACCAAATTACCTTAGTTCTCCAGGCTGTTGTGGAAGCATTTCACCAGGCTTCCCCTCACTGTGAATGCTTCTTGCTTTCCCTTGCTACAACCCAGTCATCTTGTTGGGCCTGGGGTTAGGATTGTAGTTCTCAGATCTGGCTACACTGCCAGCACTCAGACTCCACAAGAGCAAATTCACCCTCCCTCTGGCATGGAGCTTGAGGATCTGTCCTTCATGAAGGATTCATGCACCTGGGTTTGGACCCACAAGGGTTAGTGCACTCTGTGTTCTCACTCTGTCATCGTGTCAGGGGATATTGTTCACTCAGCCTACACCACTCACAGACCTTTCTGCAAAGCCCAGATGTGGGGCTCCATCTTTGTGATACCCAATAGTCCCTGGACTTCATCAAGATGATGATAAATATCCATGGATCCAGAACTGCTCCAATTTCCCATGTCTAGAGCAGAGATACCTTAAAGCCTCCTCCTCTGTACACTTCCATCCATGTGGCAGAAAGCATAGGATTTGATTCTTTTTTTATGGCTGAATCTTATTCCATTGTGTGTGCATGCCACATTTTCTCTATCCAATTACCAGCTGAGGGACAGCTGGGTTGACTTCATATCTTGGCAATTGTGAATAGTTAGGGTTCACTATAGGAACAGACTTCATATACCATATGTGATATGTTAAATGATTAGTAGGTAGGCTTACAATGGCTGCCTGTGGAGCCAAGGGTGGAAGAATGTAAAATGGCCACCTGCTCACTGGAGAGCCTGTGGAAGGTCAAGACTTGGAGTTCACCGCAGAGTCCAGTGTAAGTTCTTGTTGGAAAGCTGAAGGATCTGTGTTGGAGGCCTGAAGGAACTGGAGAGGAGCATCCAAAGGCAATGATGCTTCAGGATCCTCTGAAGCCCTTGGCAGACTTCCCTCTTTCCCTTTTTATTCAATCCAGGATACAAGCCTATTGGTTGGTGCCACCCACATCTGGGGCAGATCTTCCTTCCTCAGTTTTTGGCCTATGTGGCAATCATCTATAGACACTCCCAGAGCTTTACTAATTTGCTAGGTGGTTCTTATTCAAATCGAGTTGACATACCATAATTAGTGGTCACAATCACTCCTCTTGCTTCCCCTTCAGGACTCATCCAGACATGACCCTCTCTTTACCCTCTGCATGCCACCATCAGGGAAAATATCCCCTTATGTTGTGAGTTTTGGTTTAGATGTCCCTTCTGGGTCAGGCTGAGCTCTTGAAGAGACAGAGCTGTCACCTTATCTAGTCCAGTGCAGGAGACTGAATATACACATGACAGCGTCTTCACTAAGCTATGAACTCATAAATGTATAATGGTACAAAGTGACATAGTGGGACCACTGAGGCAAAGTTCAGAGAGCTGAGGCTGAGCTGCAGACACGTCCTTTGGCTCAATGACATCCCACCCAATGTCTTCAGCTCTGTGCTCTCTCATCATCCACTAAATCATGACTTTCAAGTAGGAAAAGGACAAAGTCTGTCCTGTCCCCATAGTTTCTCTAGATGTGTCGAGTGAATGAATTAGTGACTGAGCCCTCTCTCACCTGTTTATGCCTAGGTAAGAATGTTTATGGCTTCCCCCTTGATATCAAAGTCTTTCTCCTCCTACTTTCTCCTCCCACACTCTCAATGCAGAGCTGCCACTCTGTTCCAAAGAGAACGTTTTACCTCCTTCCCTCCATCTCAGCTTCTTGTCCTGCCTGGACTGCTCACTAGTGTTCTCTGTCAGTTTTACCATGTCTCTAATAAAGGGTTGGGCTTCAGGTGCAAAACTGCAATGATAAATTGTTTAAATACCTAATCATCCAATCTCAATGCATCCTTGCTTGCTTACACCTCGGCACTGGGCCCTCACTCTCCCTTCCTCCCTTCCGTGTGCTGATAATATCTGTGGAGCTTGGTGACAGCACCCTAGCTCTTCAGAGCACAACCATGGCTTGACTGTCCCGACTGCCCTGTCTCGTGAGCATGTTCTATCATCACACTGAGGGAAACTCTGCATCTGATCTTTCTATCTTTGTGCTTCTTTTTCCATCTGGTGACCAGACTGGTTCTAATCAGTGACCACGCAAGATCCTGTAATTCTGCTCCCTTTGTGTTTACACTGCACTCTTGACTGGTGTCCACCACAGGACAGTAACTACACAGATTTTAGCAGCATGTGCCATAGGAGCCCAGTTTGTCCTGCTTTCTGTAGAAACCCAAGGCTCAGCTCCTCTGAACCTGGCTTGTTCCTGGGAAAATGAAGAACTATGTGAGTACTGAAGATAGAATTATAAGACAATTCAACCATAGGAAGAGCTTGTTAGTTCATTCAATAACAATTAGCCACCACCACAGAAATAAAAACAAACACACAAAATCAGCAGTGGTAGCAGAAACTCATATTTTTCACACAGAAAATGTCTGTATCTGATGTTCTATTTCCTCTGCTTTGTTTAATTTTCAAATGAGAGTTATGTTTCTCAGATACACATCTCCACATCTCTACCTGTGTACCATACCAGGCCTGTAAATTACTTTTTATGTTATGAAATAAAATATAAAATTTGTGTTTTGGGTCATTTAATGAATCCATCTGTCTCTTAGTGTCCATGGAGGACTGGTTCCAGTTCCTCTGCAGATACTGAAATCTGAAGATGACAAAGCATCTCTAGGTTACTTACATGTGACACAGTGTAAATGCCATATGAACAGTTATGCTATCCTATCACTTAGGGAATAGTAACAAGAAACAAGCATCTGCATATGCTCAGTAAAGAGAGTTTTTTCCCTCTAGTATTTTTGCTGAGTGCATGGTTGGATCCATGAGTGTGAGGCCCACAGGTACAGATGGCCAAGCGTGCCTACATGGTGTCAGTCACCACCCTGAGCTCCTGGGCTTGTCACTGAAGATTCCCCCAACCCTACCAGGTAGGTGGTCTCACTGGCCTCATTTGCCGGATATAGAAATGGAGGCACAAATGTTCACCCTACCCGAGTTCTCAAGTTATCACACATCTCAGCTGGGATCACTGTGATGTGTCTGCCTTGGAGCCAGAACCATGGACTGAACCCATCAGAAACCAGGAGCCAAATGAAATCTCTCCTCCTCTAAGCTGCAGGTGTTTTGTCCCGGCAATGGGAAAGGTAACCAATTCACATGTTAAATAGGTAATTATTCCATTTGGTAGATATGACAGTGTTTCTGTTGCCTGAGCCCTAGGCCATGAGGATACTTGGTCAGACATGGGGTGTGACTTCCGGGGTGCTTCTGGATGAGGTAACTGGGTAGTAGACTGAGTCCCGCAGCGGTGCCTCCTCACGAGTGTGGGTCTCATCTGATTATTTGAATACTAGAAGGGAAGAAAAGGCTGAGTAAGAGGGAGCTCTTCCTGTCTGGTGGCTGAGCAGTCTTTCCCTACCTTTGAACTTGAACCAGTTTTGAGCTGACCAACTGCAGACCTTGGGACCTGTAGACCTGCATAACCATGTGAGCCAACATTGTACATCCACACCTATGTATCTTCTACTGATGAGGCTTCTTGGAGGATTCTGCTAGAGCAAGTGTGGAATGTCAGTGTCACCCCTCCACGCCTCCTTTCAGCATCCACGACCACTTTAGGGACTCGCTGCATCTGAAGAATGACACTGGGGGATGTGAAGAGTCCTCAGCACATTCTACCCAGTATTCCGTGGGTGTTAGGAATTGCTGCAATCTTGACCTGGGTGAGAGAGAAAATGTTTCATGAAGATTTTTAAAGTGAGTTCACAGTTGCCATGTTCAATCTTATCCCAGAATTCTGCATCTCCAAAATCTTCCTGTCAAAAGCAAAGGGGCTGCTTCTGTAGTGTTCCCTGGCCTACCACAAATTCAGTGAATTCAACACTGCAGAGTAGCAGGTTACACTCCTCACTGTAGTTCACAGAAGCTGCTAGGCCGCTGCATGGGTGGCAATTCACTCATCCTCAGGGCCTCCGTCTGTAGGATGAGAGTAGCAGAAAGCTCTGGAAAGATCTCTTTCTGAAGGACTTCAGACCCTCTGAATTAATTTCAGCCTGTAAAACTGCAGAGAGGAGAGTCAGAGGCCGAGGAGCAGAGGGCACCAAGTGTGGCTTCTCTCCGGACAAGATAAGTTCAGTCCTTTTCCTCAAGCCTGGTGGAGACGAGGCCGGGGTGCATGGAAGAGGAGGCACAGGTACTGTTCGGGGTCTGCCCTGTCCTAGCAGTGCACTCAGGCCTGGCGTCCTGGGCAGTCCCCACAGATCGGGTCCCTCCCTGAACCCTAAGGCTCGGGCTGACCTGGGCCAGAACACACCTGGGCATCACAACACCCTTGACCCCGTCACAGACCTACCTGGGCCCTGGAGTGACCTTGACTTGAAAGTCAGAGGAGGGTGAGTCCTCTCCCTCCATCTTCCTACTTCCCACTTCCTTCCTAGAGCAGCTCTTCTGTAAAAATGTGCTCATTTACTTTCCTCTCTGGCCTTTTCTCTTTTGTGATGCTCAGGATTGAAGGCCTTCACACTGAGCTACATGCTTAGGCCTTTTTATTTTGGGACAGGGTCTCAGTAGGTTGCTAAGTTTCCCAGGCTGAGCTAGAACTCGAGATCTGCCCTTCTCAGCCTCCCAGAGGGCTGGGCTCACAGGTGTGTGCCACCACACCTGGCTCAGCCTTTTTGACTTTTTACTCCCACCTCCCTCCCCTCTGTATCTCCCTCCCTGTCTCTCCCTACTTTTCTCCCTTTCTTCCTCCCTTCCTCCCTCTCATTTTCTTTTTCTTGTGCTGGAAATAGAACCTAGGACCTTGCACGTGCCTCAGACCTGCACTTCCAAATCCCCTTCCTTTACATGCAGTTTCCTCCATGCCTGGCTCCTTCTTTCCTTGCCTTCCCTCATCCTCTCTGCGTTGGCTCAGGGCTCTCTGAAGTTACACACTCGATGGTAATGACGGGAATAACGGGAGGCTTTGCCCACCTGCCCTCTATGGCTCTGAGCTACTCTTTTAAGATTTTCAAGTGTTATTTTGTTGAACTGTGATCTTGACTAATCCATTTGTTGCCAATCAGTTGAGGCTGCTTTTGCTCCATTCAGCTAGAAGTCCTGAATGGAGGCTCTAGGCTCTGAGGACCAGCATCTTTTCACCAGCGGTCGCTCTCCAGCGCTCTTCAGGGCAAACAGCCCCTCAAGCTCATAGCTCCTTTTAAAGCAGCTGGGCTCTCCACACTACTGGAGATAAGAATCCCGGGTAGAATTGTGAGCAGATTTACAGGACCACCCACGGGAGTCTGTTTGAACAGAACGTATCCTGCACACCAAGGACCCGCTGAAGCTTCCTAGCTAAACTCATAAAATGGGAGCAGGAGTGATACTTATATATCAGCTGCTTTCCTGTGATTGGTCCGAATTCAAGCCCACTGATTGGTCCAAATTCAAGCCTGCTGATTGGCTCAAATTGGTCGAAACTCAAGCTTTCTGATCAGAGCCTGCATTAGTCTAAATTCAGTTCTGCTTGGTTCAAATTCCAGCCGGCTGCAGTCAGGGAGGCGCCTCCCGTAGCTGGTGTGAGGGTCCAGACAGCTGTTGTGTCCTCATGCCTGCACTAGCTGTGTTCCTCATGGCTTATTGGGGTTTAGGGAGGTCGGGGATGTTGATAAGGGCCCTGGATCCTTGCCTGATCTCTGCCACATTAGGGACACCATCCCCGCAGCTGCTTCAGAGAGGTGGCAACCAACGTCTGGAGTGGCCGGAGTCAGAGGCGAGCAGAGCCATGCTCAAGAGAGAAGGGAGAAGCGGTTCTTTCGTCTCCCTTCTAGGAATCCTGTGACAACTTCCCGAAGCCCTCAGGCAGGCCCTAGGCTTCCTCTCCTCCCACCTTCTCTCCCTCCCAGCCTCCTCTTCCCAAGGGAACGCTGGGCCTGCCTGCCCGAGGGACACGGCTCCGGAGTCCTTGCTTGGAAGACCTGGCTCTGTTCTCTTCAGTGTATTCTGAAGCCATTTTTATCTGAGATTTTTTGGAGATCCGCGACTTTCTCATGTGCTCTCTGAGGCTTCTGGGAATCTCCTTGTATCCTCGATGCCAGGAAATCTGCCTGTATCCAAGCACCCACGCCAGGCTGGCTGCAGGGTGCATGCTGAGTGCTTCCCTGAACCCAGCACCAGAGGACAGCGAGGCAGAAGGAAGGGCAGCAGGAGGTCCGCCTGCCCCACACCCAGCAGCCTGGAAGTGGGCGCCTCTTACACACGTTTGCCTGCTCCTGGGTGCCTCTGCTCTGGGAAAGCTGAAACCAGTGTGTGTGTACGTGGGGGCTTCCAGCTGCTGAGGTGCAGCCCCAGCCCCAGCCCCAGCTCGGGTCCCTCCCGGCAGGCACCTGGGCTCTGCTCCTGGCACCTGTCGGCAGGATTAGTCCTCAGTGCTGGGTGAGCCTGCTGGACAGCCACAGGCCTCCTGCTCCTCCACGCAGGGACTCTTGGCTGTTGGAACTTCTGCATCTAATTTCCCTTTTTATTTTTGTTTTGTTGTTTGTTTGCTTTTTGCTATTGTTGCTCTAGTTTCTGCTTCTTTGCCCCTTTGTTCTGATTTTTGAAAAAACCCTCTTTGATCTTTCAGTTCACTAATTTGCTCTTTGTTTTGTTTTTTCTTTTCTTTGTTTTTGAAAGTTGCTTTTTAGACCATCCATTGAATTTTTTAAAAAGTGCTTCTTCAGTTTGCAGAAATGCTTGACTTTCTTTGTAGCAGCAGCCTGCCCTCTCAAGTCCCTTTGAAGATATTAATCTTAATTCAGATTTCAAATATGTTCTTTCTGTGGATGTGATCATCACGCTGGTTTCTGTCAAACATGTGGGCACTTGAGTCTGTCTCCTCCAGAATGAAGATCGCCCGGGCTCTACTTCTCATGGGGTGAGCATCACCCACCCGGCACACAGCACCCTGGAAGACCTGCAGGGCTGGGCCTGCTCCTTCCCCACATGGAGATGTTCAGCCCCTGCCTCTTCTGCACTTTTGAGACAGCCAGCTCCCTGCAGCTGCCTTCCTGTTCTGGGGGGAGGAGAAATGGGCTGGGAAGCCTTATCATTTTCTGTGTGTGCGACTAACTTCATACTTTCTTGCTCCTAACAGGTGAATTTCACCACTGCAGCCCGTTCTCCTGTGCACCCTTTGCTAAAATTCTTCAGCCTAGAGCTCCTCAGGCAGCCTCCGTCTATTTACGTCCTCCAAGAGTTCCTCTTATTCTCTGCTCCTAAGATGCTGCCGTTTCCTGTGTTCTGGCTCTGACGCAAACTTGTTCTTTTGGCAGCATCTTCTATCTTGAGGAGGGAATCCAGGTGGGGACAGGCAACAGGAGCCTAGTGTGTGTGGTGCAAATTTGGTCTGCTCCTGTCTCTGCCAGGCAGATTCGTCTTCTGCTGCTTTTTATTACTAACAGGAAACCAGGCTTTAGCTCCTTTTCCCTAAAATCAGTGTCCCCCTCCCCACAATTGCTGAACTCTGAAGCTAGACAAGCCGAGCGCGCATCCCCCATTCACATCATCCAGCTAGGGAGCTTGCTGCCCATCCCAGAGGCCCATGCTGGAGTGGACCCTCCCTGGTCTGCAACTGCCCGGGGGCTTCTCTCAGAGGGGTGACCTTGTGCCACCCCTGATGATCCCCGAGACTCTTGCTGAGTCATTGCAATGCCCACTTATCTAGAAAGGCGCCAGGTGAAGTCACTGGTTGCTAAATCCAGCGTGGGCCGACATGTTATTTTCCGGGTAGGCGCCCGAGCAAGTGGGGTTCTGTTTGTGTTCCGCAGCCACTCCTCCTGCGAGAGTGGAGATAACGCTGGCAGATATTCCAGCGATTTGCATGGCAGGAAGCCGCCTGGAGGGATGCGTTCTAAATTCCTATTTACATGTCCAGAGAGAGATTCGTGAGAGAGATAGTTCAGATTCGTGTGCCTACATTTTCTACTCTACAAACACTTTCTTGAGCATCTTCCAGCTCTTTGTCAGAGTGAGGGAGTGGGGATGAGAGGAGGGGACCTGGGCATGAATCTGGCTTTGAGCCCTTGCAGGAGTTCATAGTCAAGCGCTGGTCACAGACAGACCATGAACAAGGAATATAGTAATTAAAATGTAATGGGGGAAATTAGGTGGAGGAGACTTCAGCACCCTGGGCTCCTACATAAGCAAATCAAAGCTCAGCGTCACATTAATAGTATGAAGTAGGATTGCAAAATATGCTGAATGATTACATTTTAAAATGTATTACAGTGAAAGACATAGTGCCATTAATCTTCAAAGTCCTCCCATTTGCTTTGGGTACACTTACCCTATCATTCTTGCTACTTCCTGAAGCAGTTCCGGGAGTCCTCTTTCATGAGGGTCTTTACCGAGTGTGATAAAAAATACAGCAAATGCTGCTGCCGAGTGCCATCCAGCAGAAAGGCAGCTCGTAAAAACATGGCACTGTGTCCTCATCTACCTTCTCCACCAGATCTGGCACTGTGCGACTTCCAGCTCTTCCCAAAGGTCAACATGACCACGTTTTAGTTATTTTTCACAGTTTGTAGAGGTTTCAATCCATAATCATAATCAGCTGACTCCAAAGCAGAAGGACATGGCAGAGGGGCATCACAGAGGAAAAGCAGTTCATGGCAGGGCTGGGGATTTAGCTCAGTGGTGCTGTGCCTGCCTGGTAAGCACAAGGTCCTGAGTTCTACTGGTTCCAAGAAAAAAAAATTTCATGGCAGGCAGAAGACAGCAAAAGCAGCAAGTGCCAAGTGATGACAGCAATCCTCTTTCTGTCCTGTATGTTCTGTCCAGGCTACATACTCTTAGGACGGTAGTACTCACACCAGGTGTGCCTTCCCATCGTTGGCACACGGAACCATGCCAAACCAATTGGTGGAGTAATTTAGTAATCACACACCCTTGATCCCAATACCACACACTTTAGGTCCAGCTACCTCTGGAAAGCCCCACCTAGGACCACATGAGGCTTAGGGGGACATCGGGACACAAGCCATAACAGACCATGAAAGGAAAATATTTTGAATCAGTTCAGGACATTAAAGAAGCCAAGGGAGGGCAATTAAAGACCCCCAGGAAAGAGGACTCCAGACCTGCTACAGCAAGAGGAAAGAGTGATGGGATGAGTGTGTTAGAAGCAAGGGGGAACATTTTGAGGGGTGTTAAAGGTGATGTGTCTTTTACTGTAATCATGGTTTTTACATTTATATATTTGCTTTACACTTTGATCAAATCACACCAAAGGAAACTTAAGATTAATCAATCAGAAGGGATCAACTAAACTCCAGGAACTTTTCGCTTTAGTTCATCAACTAGTTTCTTTGTCATATTTCCTGGACCATCTGATAAAGCTTCCTCACATGCCCATAATGGAACAAGGAACAGCTAGCTGTCCAAATTCATGAATCCCTGAATGCTCAAATACATGTGTTCAAATTTTCTTCCCTAATACTACATATTGAACCCAGGACCTTTACACTGAGCTACATCCCTAGCCCTTTTAGAATTTTTTATTTTGAGACCTGGTGTGGGTAAGTCACTAAGTTGCCCTGGCTGGGCTTAGACTTTTAATCTTCCTGCCTCAGCCTCCCAGGATGCTGGGATTATAGGTGTGCACCACTATGACCACTAGGCTGAAATTTTAATGGGCACAAGTTTAGTCTTTAACCCAGTGGAAGGACAAAATGGTGCGTACTGCCTGAGTTGGGTGTGATGCCCTGGCCCTTCCACCTTGCCCAAAAGGCCTGTTGCTGGTCCCCAAGGCCTGTGAGTCACTGTGCTCTTCTGAGTGCTTAGGTCCTTCAGCTTACTGTCACTCCTTGTGTCCCCCATCCTGGTCACCCAGATTCTGTGATGTCCCATTGCTGTTCCTTCATGCGTACTCCTCCCTGGTGGGTGTATGCTTCCAGGTCATTGTGGGCCACTCTGACCACCTGCAGGAAGGCCTTGGTCATTGGGCTCCTGTCCTGGCTTGCCATTCCCTCTTCCTCCAGAACCTCATTCCGGAGGGCACAGGTCTCACTTGTCCCTGACTGTCCAGGTAGATGCCGGGGCGTCAGTACCTCATGGCATGTCCTTTCCAGGGTGCTGAGCCTAATTGCCTCTTCCTAATTCTGCGCCTTTCCCTTAAAGACAGCCCCCAGGCCCCATGGGGTCCCATCCGCAGAAGCTCCATTTACATTGCCTGCATCCCTAGTTCCTGGAGGAGTGTGGATGTATATAATAATCAGTGGATGCCTGGTGAGTGGATATTGGAGCCCAGGGAGGCTTCTCCAAGGAGGTGGCTACAAGTGAGGAGCTGGACACAGTCTCCAAAGGAGAACAGAGAGGTAGACAGAGGCCCCATCCAAGGAAGAAGACTGGGCAGGAAGACGAAGCCATTTGAGGTCCAAGCAGGGGTGTGACAGGTGTCTGTGGTCCCTGGGCAGCCCTAGTGTCACTTTGCCAACACAACACTGAGACAGAGAGGACCTTCAGAGGTACAGCATCCTTGGTGTATCAGTCAGCTTGCCAACACTGTAGCAAAATAGCTGAGAGGATCAAGGGAAAGAAGAAAGGCTTATTTTGGCTCATGGTTTCAGAGGCTCAGTCCATGGTTAGTGGGACTGTGGCAGCGTGACCCATCCTGGTGGAAGCCTGTGGCAGGGGAACCTGCTCATCTCCCAGCTGGGACACGAGACAAGAGACCAAGGTCCTACTGTGCCCTTCAAGGGCCTGACCTATGACCTCTCACAAGGCCTCGCCTCCTAACAGTTCCCCGCACTGCCCAGCAATGCCACTGGCTGGGGACCAAGCAAGCCTCTGGTTATGGTCCACATCCAAACTGTCACACTGGAATTCAGCTAGAAACAGAGATCCTGGCTCATGGTGTCTCAGCAGCATTTCCTCCTCTTCAAGCCTGGGCCATGCCGAGACACCTGTCCCTGTTGTTGACAACATCCGGTAATTCTTCTAGACCCTAAATGCTTCCTTCTTCATCTTCCTGCCCGTGTTTTCCTCCACTGTCCCCTGAGTGCCAGCACACATGTCACCACCTCTATTAACAGGCCCCAGGCTTGTCACAACTTCATGCCACATATGAAGCATTGCAAAACCATCACGGTTCCAGATGTCAACATATGAATTTGAGGGATGCCGTTCAGCTATGACACTGATTAGGTATGGCCCAGGACTTCCTGTGATGCTCTTCCTGAAGGGGTGCAGCTGCGTCCACCCACCCCACACCCCGATCCCCATCCTCCTTCCTGGGCAGTGGGCAGATGGTCTCTCCTCTACCGAAGGACCCTTCATGCCTGGGGACCAGTCCTGAAGCAGTGGCTTCCAACTCTCCTGCTGTCCCAGCAGTTTCTGCTCCATGAGCTATTTGTCCTTGAGACCTCCCTCCTGTCTCCCCATCCCTCCTGTCCCTCTGTCCCTTCCATCCCTCCTGTCTCTCCTCTCTTTTTTCAGTGGCCCTGCCAGGGCTGCAGGTGATGCCTGAGTCCTCTTTCTGGGAGGCTGAGTCCCTTGGCCAGGCATGTGGTCCCCTTCCCTTCCACACCTTCAGTGTCTGTAGGTGGTGAACACAATGGTTCTCAGATGAAGGAGTTCACTTATTTACAGCATTGACTCAAGAGCGAAGAATTAAAATGTGTAATGTGCACGGATCAAGTCCCCAGGATGAATTAAACCACTACACACTGCAAACAGACACTGATATAAATTTAAAATATTTATAAAAAGCCATGCCTGAAGGTCACCCATGACTCAGCTGTTGCCTGCAGTGACCCTGCTTTGCAGCCAGTGAGAGAGCCAAGGCCCATGGATGTGTCTGCCTGAGCGTCAGCCCCAGACATGCTGGGATCCAGTGGAATCCACCCTCCTGGCTTCCCAGAATTTTGCTAGAAATTCCTGGCCATTGCCAGGAAATACTATGGAAATAAAAATAAATGAATTGGGGAAGGTGGGATCAGTTTCAGCGAGCACTGGACAGAGTTGAGAGAATTGTGTTAATTCCCAGGCAGCATAGGTTTGTGTTTCCATATTTGGTTCCCTGGTCCAAGGAGAGGAAATTCCATCAGGCTCAGTCTGTCCAGGAAGGTGGATGCGCTCTGTGGCTACTCGGAGGCAGGCAAAGTGGGAAGGAGACCGGAGAAGTGGGGGCGCAGGGGTTGGGAATCCAGGACCTCACACAGTCTCCCTCTGATGAGCACAGGCTGCTGCCCAGGGCTTGTGCTGCCGCCTGCCACCATACAAAGGGCATGTTACTGGCAGGGACGTGTCACATCTTGGGGACTGAGCTTCATTTCCAGGAAGAGGGTTTAAATCCAGCAGCAGTGTTTCCTAAGCAGGGCCCTGTGCTCAGGGCAGTGGTCTGAGATAGATCTGCCTCCTCCTGTCCCAGAGAGGCCCAGGGTTGAGTGGAGGTGGATCAACCTAGAAATGCACCACTGCTCCTGCTGGGCCCGTGAGCACATCCCGGGCAGAGAGACGTGAGCCGTGCTGGCTGTCAGGGAGTCCTGAGCTCTTCCTGTAGACTCTCCTGCAGCCCCTGTGATCTAACACAAAATGGCGTGACTCCTCTGCATCATCACGCATTTCCACTGGGAAGGGGACTGTCTGGATATGCTTCCCCTGCTGCCTGGGACCAACACAGAATCAGCTCAGCCCTGCCTGTACTAGCACTGTCCCCATGGACAGTGGGAATGGGCCAGCCTATGACTCCTCTGGGGGCCTCTGTCTGGCCTCTGTCTGTCCCTCTGAATGACCTCCATTCACGAGGACAGCATTCTTTTCAAAGCGTTCAATGATCTAATTCATGCAATAGAAGAAGTCAGTGGAGAGTCGAATGCACCCTCTTGGCCAATTTGGAATTCCTGACTTCACATCTGTCCTTTTGCCTTGTATTAGTTAAGGTTCTCGAGAGGAAAGAAACTCAATAGACAATACTTGCATAACTATGTCACGGGATAGAGGAGGTTAGGCTTACGGGATCACAGTCTATAGTAGCTGTCTACACATTGCAGAGCTACAAGAGCCAGAAGCTGCTGAGCCCAAGACGAAGGGAGCCACAGCACAAGAGGATCAAGGATGTGATTTCAGCATAAGGTCAAAGGCTGGGAAGCTCCCCAGTATGAGACTGCATAGAAGGCTGAAGAAACTGACCAATGTCCAAAGGCAACAGCAGTGAAGGACCCACTTAAGACGGAGTCTTCAGAGCAAACACACTTCCTCCTTCCTTCCTCTTTTTATTCCACCCAGGCTACCAGCTTATTGGTTGGTGGCCCTCAGAGCCTGGGCAGATCCTTGACTGTCAGTTTGCTGGCCTGGATGTCAATCATCCTTAGACACACCCAGAACTGTGCTTTCTTAACCCACTGGGTGGTTCTTACTTCGTCAAGTGGACATAAGGCAGGTCACATGCTTCTTCTTTCCACTTTCTCCCAAAGTGTGCCAATTTTCCTGTGTAAGCTGTAATCCATGGAAGAGAAACAGAATTTATCATCTACTACCACTTTTTGGATAAAGATCAGTATCACCATGGCAAGTGTGCCCCCTTTTCTAATGGTGTGCAAGTGTGAATTCACTCAATCCTCATGAGGCATGCACTATGATCGCCCCGAATTCACCTGTGGGAGAAGTAAGGTGGTACCCAGAGTCTCGTAACCTGCCTCATGAGGTGTGACCAGGGCTGTGGCCAGTGGGGAGCAGGTGGGTGCATGCTCAGCCACCCTGCAGAGCAGCTCCATCCTCCGCACTATGATACACCTCCAGACGAGACCTCGATGTGGTTCTCCAACTGAATCTTGCGTGAGAAGAGAAGTTTGGAAATGACATCATCGACATATTGCATATTACAGAGAAGTTTAGGAAGATAAAGAAAAGCTGTTGCTTTGCCGGTCTAAGAGGGCACTGTGCTTGTTATGAAGCTTCAGGGCTGAAAGACTAAACCTTCTTTGCACATAAAAGAAATGTTCAGGACTTGGATTTAAGATAAAACGTACTATGGTTGTGTCTCCAAAGACAGTGGTGAGTGGCTGAGACTGATTTTGTGAGGCAGGTTGGTTGTCTTATTTCAGGTGGGTCTAGTCCCTGTGATATTTCGATTTCTTCACGATGCACAGAGTAAAATCCAGGTGAAGAACCACTTCTGCTGCTCTTGATGTGACCCATGGCAGGTTCTCATGCCGAGTTTGCTTTTATGGCCCTCTAATATCTTTGCAACATCCCTTTCTTCCTATCATTTCAATTTACCATTATTGTCTTATGGATTTCTAAGGCAAACAAAGATTATGTGTTACGTATTTTGTTAAAATGTGGTACACATTTGTACCGCTAAGATTTTGCATCCTATTGAAGACTCTATGTCCTGCTCTTTTTATCTGAGTTTAACTTTTCAAGATTCCCCTGTGTGGGAAACAATGGCTTTTTTGTCTACAAATCAGTGTCTTGCCGCTCTCTAAGGAAGTGGCCCCTCTGAGACACCGTGTCAACATTTCCATTGCCTCACATGTAATGAGTGGGTTTCATTCATCTGTTGCAATTATTGTTTGTTTTTTTTTCCCTAAAAAGATGCCAGATTTTAATATAGACCAGTTATCCCACAATTAGTTAGAATCTTTCAACTTGCTATTCTTAGAATATCCTTTCACAATTTTTACCACCATATAGATGATCCGAGGCTCAAAAAAAGAGTTTTATTGTTACTACTGAAACAGCTGGAAACAATGTGCAGCTGGAAGCCTGCATCTTCAGCTTGTGGAAAATGTGTAGTATGCTCTGCTCCTGAGTCTGGGACCCATGGGAATTTCTCCATCCTTCAACGTCAGCCTGCAGGATGAGGAGAGCATGGGAATGGGAGGGGAGGGTTTGTCATCAACCTTTCTGAACACCTCCTTCCCTAATGCTGTTCAGTCTTTTCCTCTCATTCTGTATGGACTGGGAAAAAACTCAGTATTTCCTGTTGCACTTAAAAAAACAACACACACGCACATGTGCATGGGCACAGACACGCACACACACTTGGACTCAATGGGGTCTCTCTAAGGGCTTCATGGTCTCTGAAGCTGAGGGAGGGAAGCTGCAGGAACTGCCCTCCCATCGCCATGGCAGCAGAAGATGCTGCTCTCAGACCAAGACCGACCAAGACCTCACCCCTGGGGCTCTGTGTGGTGGAGACCCTGGAAGCCAGGAGTGACAGTGCCTAAAGGGGAGCAGTGCCCACTGCACCTGCAGGTTTGGGGCTCTCCCTAGAAGAGGTGAGTTCCCCTTAGAGAGATCTGTGTAGCGTAGTGCAGGAGGTGGGCAGAGCCACCCAGGAGTGGGAAGTCCCGGCCAGGGAGATGAGGTTGGCCAAGTTTTGCTGGGGCCGGATGTGTCATCTCTGGAGTTGGCACCTGAACTTAGGGTCACTTCATTGGTGTCACCTTCGGTGTGGGCTTTGTGCAGTGATTTCACCTCACGGGATTTTACCTCCCTGACCTGTAGGGCTTCCCTGTCTCTGTCCAGTGAGCCAGAAGCTGCAGTGCCCCATCTGCTACACCACGGGTCTGTGACAAGGTGACTAGCACAGTTCCCTCTGAGGACCCGTCCTATGAAGGGTGGGGCTCCTGGTTCCCCCAGTGCCTGTCCTCTGCTCTTCCAGAGCTGGAGCCCTCCTGCCTGGTCCCTTTGGCACTAGGCCCTCAGGCGGACATCTGTCCACAGCCCCAACTTCCAACAGGCATCCCTGCAATCTCCTTCCCATGGACATTTTGGTTGTTTCCCCAGGGTGGCCACTGGGAATGATGCTATGAAGTGATGAACACACAAAGTTCATTATTCAGCCTTAAAAGAGAAGGAAGCGATCGTGTGGCACCTGCGACTACATGGATGAGCAGGGGGACATTACAGCGTGGGATAAGCCGCACGGGAAGACAGTTACCTCAGGACTCCACGTGGGAGGTGGCAAAATGGTCATGTTCACAGAACCAAAGAGTGGGGCAGTGCTCACGGGAGCCTGGGGAGGAGGAAATAAATGTGGAGTCATGAATCAACAGTTTTAGAGCTCTGGATAGCAGATCCAGCAGTGTTGTGCACCTAAAGATTGAACAGGGCAGCTTGAATGATGAGTGTCATTAGTACAAAACAAATTTTTAAAGAATACTGAAAAACTAATAAATATTAGTAAAAATCTCCACCCCTGCTTGGCATTTCGGATTTTCTCCTCAGCACTCACCTCATCTCCTGTGCTGACTATATCCTATTTTATTTGTTCTAATCACACCCAAACTAGGATACATCCTCAGGAGGGAGGAGAGCCAGTCCCTTGTTCACTGTGGTATCTTTAAAGCCTATTTGCCCGGTACATAGCAGGAGTCACTAAACAGTGTGGCATGAAAGGGTGGATGCTGGTGACAGTTATTTACTGACTTTGCCATGATGAACGGGGCCCGGGGTGAGCTTTCTGCACTCCTGGAGCCTGCGTGTGATGCTTCAGTCTTTCCACAGTGTCTGCGATGTTGGGTGCGTGTTGACTCAGTGCCCAGTGCGTCCTGCCCTTCCTGGTGGGGGACCCGGGAGGCGGAGGCAGCCTGGAGCCGGCTGTCTGGAACAGAGACTTAAGGAAGTTAGTGGCCTGGTGGGTCCCTGGTGAGGCTGCCCCGGTCATCCCCACCAGGGGCTCCTGTTTCAGCCTTGCAGCCACACAGGTGATTAAGTGAGCACTGGTGAGGACACACAGTGTGGCCGACCGAGCCAGGTGCACCTGTCTGGCTCAGAGCCAGTGAGAACCATGGAGGCACCCAGGTGTGGACAGCAAAATTCAGCCAAGCAGCTGCCACCCCGCTCTGGGTGCAGTGGTGCAAGCCTGTAATCTCAGCACTCTGGGAGGCTGGAGTCGGAGGATTCTAAGTTCAAGCCCAGCCTGGGCAGCTTATGACTTAGTGAGACCCTACCCAAAACGAAGAAAGAAAATGGTCCGGCATGTAACTCAGTCAAAGGTCATGGGGTCAGTCCCCAGTACTGCAAAAGAAACAAGCACACAAACAAACACGGCATGTTCCCCTGTAAAGAGCAGATCTCCATCATTGAATGTGGACTCCACTTGGGGCCAGGGCCAGAGCTTTCTAATTGTAAATCAAAAGGGGGAGCTGTAGGTGACTGTATTTTAAAAACAGGACCTGCTCAGGGTCCTGAGATTGTGAGGCACAGAGCTGAGATTCAAAGCCATGTAGACTGAGGATGGTCTCTTCTCTTTTCTCTTTGCTTCATCTTTCTCTCTTTCTTGGGGAGCCTGCAGGGCTGGCCATGTGAGAAAACCTGCTTCCAGAGCGCTACACCTGTAGGAGCAGGAGGCGGAGCAGCAGGAGACGGAAGAGCTATCCAGAGGCAGACAATCCAGAGGGGCAGCTGATTCCAAGAAGGAAGGGATACTCTGGATTTCCGGAAGCTGGGAAGGTCGTGGACAAGGTGACGCTTTCTATGTCTTCCTGAAGAGCATCTAGGAAATGGACAAAAGAGGAAGGTCCATGCTGGGGAGCACCTCACCCTGGTACAGTGCTCCGTGACTTCTGTTCAGTTACCCCCAGTAAGCCCATCAGAAGTCCAGAAGATCCTAAGTCTAAAATGCAGGACAACCAGCAGCACACCCCAGTGCAGGGTGTGGCTGCATCCTGGAGGCCCCGGGTGACTGGAGACCAACACAGCCCACAGAGGGGAAGGGTAACTGACCACAGGTTGCAGCCCAGGAGAAAGGTCAGCGCTCTACTTTGGAAGTAGTTTCTACTCGATGCCAATCATTGCACCATTACAAAATCCAAACTGAGGGCCCAGTTGTCCTAAGCTGGGCTCTATGGATATTTAGCAGCATTTTCCAAGTTTGCAAGGTTTCTCAGTGTCTTTTCATGAGACTTTTACACAGTGACTTTCACAAAATGATTTGGGCAATAAACGGAGCTAGGAAAATGTGTGACAGGCAAGGGATAGGGTGGTCAGCAAAGGGGTCACGGTGCTTGGGGCAGCTTTGGGGAAGTCTCGAGGGGCGGAGTCCTCACCTCACCTCTTGGTGAGAAAGCCACAAACTGCTAGAGAAATCAGAGAAACACATGGGTGGCCTTTGCAAGGATTCCTAAAATTGATCAATCTGTAGCTTGGGGGGAAGAAAAAGAGAGAGAGAGAACAAGGTGTCCTACAGATGTTAAAAGGAAGATAAGGGAATAGAAGGAAAACATTTGCTCCATAAATTTGATGCCTTAGGTGTTAAAATGGAGAAATCCCACTAGGGACACAGTTGATTTTTCTCTCTAAAGGTGACAGAGAAGCCACTGTAAGCTGCCATAGCTGGGCATGGGGCACAGTCCCTGTCATCTTCGGGATGCAGGGAGCGAAACGTTCTCACTGGGGGCTGGTTCAACCTGTGGCTCTGTGTGTGTGTGTGTGTGTGTGTGTGTGTGTGTGTGTGTGTGTGTGTGTGAGAGAGAGAGAGAGAGAGAGAGAGAGAGAGAGAGAGAGAGAGAGAGAGAGACAGGAGGGGCTGTGACACTGTTCCTGTGCCAGCTGGGGAAATTGTTCTGGACAGGAGGACCCGAGAGCTAGAACCTGCTCAGGGGTTGGCGAGGTGAGCATCTGCCTTGCTGAGCAGCTGCAAGAACCCAGTTGTGGGCACCCGACAGGCCTCTTCTGGCAGAAAATTCTCTAGGAAACATAAACCCCAGGGGTCAGCTAGGTGTGGTGGTGCACACCATAATTGCAGCACTGTAGGAGGCTGAGGCAGGAGGATCATAAGTTCAAGCATGGCCTGAGCAATTTAGTGACTTAGTAGGTCCCTATTTTAACATAAGAGATAGAAAGGGCTGGGAATGGAGCTCAGCACTTTGGCTTGGTTTTCTGGTTTCAGCTTCCTGTACTGAAAAAAAAAAGAAGAAGAAGGAAAAGTGGGTCATCCTTAGGGCATGGTGCCGGCTTCCAAGACGTGAGTAATCAAGGAGAAGCTGCGACCCAGCACTCAGAAACTGGGGCGAGGAAGGAAGGCTGCAGGGGGAGGGTGGAGGTGTGACGTCACCACAGCCAAGTGGACAGAAAGGAGACGCACCTCCCGCGTCCGTGCTGCTGTGGGGCCTGGAGGGAGGAAGGCCGAAACCTCCGTACCAGTCACCGTTGACAGCAGGGAGGGATCTCCAGGGATACGGCTGCAGAACGAAGGACAGAACAGCGAGGCAGAGAATGAACCAATGAACCGCGCTCTCAAGGGTTTCAAAGCAAAACAGAACAAGGTGGAAACATTCGCACAGAGTTGATGCCCAATGCCTGGGAAAGACCTGCAGGAGGGTGTGGCGGGCAGTCCGGCTGCTGCTGGTGAATTCTTCCTAAGCAGCAAGAGCGTGGAATCGGGCACGCCACCTCCATGACCCGCAGCAGTAATAAAGGATGCATAAATCACCATATTATAAAGCTCCGATTGGATTCCACTTAATCGCACTATGCCGTGAGTCTTCCTGCAGAGCAAGTCTTGTCAAACAAAGAGGTCTTGTGATGGTTTCTGTCTGAGCCCATTTCCTGACCCAGGGTGCAGGGACTCGGAGCCCGGGTCCTGTCCCACCTCTTGGCAGGTCCAGGACCACTGGGCAGCTGCCCCTCATCAGAGGCCGGGCAGGAGCCCGAGGCAGTGCCTGGCATCCAGGAATGCGTCTGCTTGGACGCTAGACATTTTCCGAGTGCTTTGTTCACAGCGATTAAGGCGTTTCTCGAGGGAAGGTCCAGTATTTAGAAATCTTTTCTGGCCTAGCAGAGCTTTTTCCATTCAGAAGTTCTTCCACTGCCTCATTATTTTGTAAAATAAATGTTTATGGAAAGACGTTGTTAAAGGAAAACGGAGTTTAGCAATTATTTCTTTTCTGAACCTTTCCCCTCAGTTCCATATCAGCGTAGGTTATATCTATCTGAATATTGTCAAAGTTGATCAACACTGCTTCTCAGTGACTCACGTTTTTACATGGAATCGGTTTTGAGAAGCTTATGAGGAAGTTTGGCTTGATACTGTCATGTGAAGAATCTAACTCCTTGCCTTCCTTCTGTTTGCCTTTATTACACATCTATTGGTGCCATCGTGCAGCAGGGTATTGGCGGTCTGATGTGGACTCCGAGATGAGCCTGGTGCAGACGATGCACCCTGGGCTTCACGGTAGAGTAGGGGGACAGTCGGTCACAGGAACTAACTGCTGGGGCAGGAGCAGTAGTATAAAAACCACTTCCACTCCAGCTCACTCTGTGCCAGGCCCTCTGCTAAGTGCCATGCATGTATTACTTCCCTGGGCACAAAGGCATGCTAATATTTTCCTTCAGCAGCCACCCCTTGGCTCATGGGTGATGGCTCCAGGACCCAGGCATGGATATCAAAATCCGTGGGTGCTGAAGTCCTTCTATAAAACGACATGGTATTTGCATAGAACCTACAATCTTCCTTTAAATTATACTGTACATTGTCTCTACTATCTCATACAAGGTAAATGCCATGTAAATCACTGTTATATATATTGTTTTGGGAAGGATGCTAAGAAAAACAGTCTATATATGTTCAGTATGGATACACTTTTTTTTGTCCAAGTGTTTTGACCTGCAGTTGGTTGAATTTGTGGATGTAGAGCCCACAGAGGTCTGATTGTGTTTGTATATGAGGAAACTGAGGCTCAGAAGCACAGGGTGATGTGTCCATGCTGCTCCATGGTTGATGAATGATGGGAGCTCAAGTCACCAGACACCGCAAGGAGCCCCAGGGAGGGCACAGTGGCTGTGACACCGAGGGAGCCCTTACCCAACCTGGAGGAGGAAGTATGGAGAGGAGGGGTTGACCAGCCACCCAGTGAGAGAATGTATTGATGAAAGGGATGGAAGGGAGAGGGAATACAAGGAGCTGTCAGACTGAGGGAGGGAGATCAACATGACCTCACCTGATCCCTGGGGTCCTACAGGAGCAGGAGGGTCCCCCAAGGACCACTCTGGCCCCCAAGCTTCCTGTGTTGTAGCTGCATTGCATTGCAGATCTTACTTTTTCCAGTCCTACTACCTTCCTATAGTCTTGCCTGCTGATCCCAAGAGCACTCTCCAAGATGTTTCTTCTTGAAGATTAGGCTGAGAGATTATTTCCCAGAGAACTGACCTTAGGTAGACATTAAAAGGCACACACACACACACACACACACACCCGTATTAGGTGGGGATCACCTGAGAAATAGAACCGCTGTGGTGTGGGAATTTATTTCGAGATGTTGGCTTCTGTGATAGTGAGGAAGGGCAAATTTGAAATCGGCCAGGTAGGGCAGTGAGCTAGGCCCAGGAAAGGTTTCTGCACTGTTGTCCAAATGTGAGCTCTTTCCACTTTGGGAAACCTCCATCTCTGCTTGAAAATCTTCAACTGACTCCGTTGGTTGGATAAGATTCCATCCCATTATAGATGGTCACCTGCTTTCCTCAAAGTTCACCAATTTAAATTTTAATCCAGTCTAAAATATCTTCACAGCAGTGTCAAGACTGGTGTTTGACCAAACATCCAGGCGCCATGATCCAGCCTTGTTGGTGTGAAAAATTAACCATTGCAGCGCACCACACAGTGTAGACAAGTGTGACAGCAGGGCCAGCCTCATTCGTCATGCAGCTGTGGGAGGCAGAGCATGCTGAGCAGAAGAGCCCCGCCCATCGCCGCAGAGGGGGAAGCTGTTTGAGGACCAAACTCAGTGAGAGTGCAGTGTATGAGTGAACCCACCACTGCTATGTGGGATGTGACGCGAGTGTGTCGTCGGATGCACAGTTTTCTGGATCTATGTTGAATTTCTTAGAAAGACATAAGTGGAATTGTGAATGATAAGTTGACCCACACAACTTACAGAACATTGGCAAATTTCCAGCTTCTTTTTATCTGTCACTGTCCTTTTAAATTTCTCAGTGTGGGACGTTTTTCACAGGCTGCTGGAGAAAAGCTCTGGCAAGCTCTAGGCATTTTCTGGGTTCCTGAATGCTAATTCAGGAAGTGTCATGCTAATTGTAGTTTGCAAAAAGAGTCTTAAATTCAGAAGTTAATATGACCAGTCCAGAATATTAATTAGCACTTTGATTTTTGGTCAGAGTGAAGCAAAGCAGGAGGAGATGAGCATCTGGAGTGAGACTGTAGGCTACCAGCTGAAAACATCTTTCCTTTTTTGCACTACTAGGTATGAGGCCCAGGGCCTTCATGTAGAGCTACATCTCTAACCCTTCCATTTTAAAATTTTAAAATAGGATCTTGGTAAGGCTGGGCTTGAACTTGTGATCTTTCTCCCTCAGCTTCCCTGAGTGACAGGGTCACAGTGCACATCACTATGTAAGACTCAGAAAGGATGGCTTATGCTCTAAAGACAGCCAAATGAGGAATACAGGCCTATGTACAAAGTAGACACTTATCACCCATCAAAATCTTAGTAAGATCAGTGCACCTTCCTAAAAACTAATGAAAGATATTGTCAGGAAGGGAGAATGATTAAATGTGTCAAATATGGCATCCGAGGATGAAGGCTGGAACTTGATCATTTGGTTTAGTAAAATAAGGTCTCTAATGGCCCACACAGGGGTCATTTGTATGACGTGTGCGGGACATGAACCAACTCTCCACAATGAATATAATCATTATGTACCACAAACATGTTCTAATCAAAATTTTAAAAACTTAAATAATAAAAGGAATGACAGGAAGGGCTCACCCACAGTGAGAAACAAAAACTTTGGAAAATTCATGGGAAGCAGAAAGACCTGTGGGAGACACCTGGCATGGAAAAAGCCTTTATGTGCGAGAGTGCGTGCTTTCAGATGGGCGAAATGTCATGTTTTATGCTGATGAGAACTACCTAGGACAGTGTTAAGAGGAAAGAAAAATGGTGCTGCAGGAGAGAATTGTGGGCAGTGCCTTCAGCAGGGGAGAGGAGATGGGGCATCCTCCAAGGTGGGGAAATAAAAGACTCTCCTGGCCACAAGAAGAGGGAGGAGCCTGTGCCCAGACCCACGGCAGGGGACAGTGCAGGGTCCCTGGGGTCCCCTCAGGTGAGTGCTCAGTGGAGCGGGGATCTGGCCAGCGGCCCATGGTGGGATGGGTCGGAAGAGAGGAGAGGCTGCGGCCACAGGCCAGGGGTCTGGAGCTGAAGTCACTCCAGATCCTCATGTGGTGTGAAGTCCCACGTGCAGCAGTGGCACGGGGCCCCTTCCCGGACTCAGGGTCAGGTTTGAAGGGGCCCAGCATCCCTTGTGTGTCTGGGAATTCCCCAGGTTTGAAATTACAGGTCCATGAAGAAAGGTCACCATATCTAAGCTCTCCTTGTGTCTCACTGAGACTTTTCTCAAGATTTGAGGGGAACCCACACCCCACTTACCCTACTTGTGCCAAGTGAGCAGGAGGCTCTCGGTAGCTCCCTCTCCTAAGCAATCTCAGTTATATATAAATTCCAGGGTCCACTCACCTGTTCTTGGGAAGAAATATAGTTTTAGAATTACATTATTAAATAGTTTTAGAAAAATGTTATTTTAAAGTATTTAAAAAATGTATATTATTTAAAATATGTCTAAAATATACTATTTTAAAACTTTTTCTAGAATTTGGCATTTATTTTTCTTTTTAACTGGCACATAATAGTTATACATATTTATGGAGTACAGTGTGATGTTTCTAAATATATACACATTTTTAAATAATCAGGTGCTAGCATCCAAATCCTTCATTAATTTTTGTGATAAGAACATGCAAAATTGCCTTTCTTGTCATTTTGAATATTGTTAAACATAGTCACCCTAGTGTGCAATAGAAATCCAGAACTTCCCCCAACTGTAAATTCACACTGTTTCACCAGTATCCCCCACCCCCTTGCCTCCTGGCTTTTGGTAACTACCTTCTGTTTTCTACTGCTGTGAGTTCAATAGAATCTGCACATTAATGAGATTATACAGTATTTGTTTTTCTGCCTGGATTATTTCACTTAGAATGATGCCCTCTATTTTTATCCATTTGCCACAAATCACAAGATTCCATCCTTTTTGTGGCTGTATTCTATTGCATATAATATCACATATTCCTCATCCACTGATCCACTGATAGACACTTATGTTGGTTCCCTATCTTGGCTACAGTGGTTTAATGAACAAGGAAGTGCAGGTATTAACCATCACTGATCATCAGAGAAATGCAAATCAAAACCACAATGAGAGTCACCTTATCCTAACCAGAATGGCTATTATTAAAAAGACAAAAATAAATGCTGATGTGAATGTGAAGAAGGGAGAATTCTCAACACGGTTGGTGGGAATGTAGATTAGTACAGCCATTATGGAACACAGTATGGAGATTCCTCAAATACCTACTACTGGACTGGGTGTGGATCAAAAAGAAACCAGATTAAGTGTTTGGTATTTATTGGGAGGTAGTGACTCATGTGGACTTTAGATTAGTGCCATGCCACAGTGGCTGAAAGTGAGGCATTTATCTACATCACACTTCATTACTTCTTCTGCTAACTGTAGAATATAATCTTGGCTTTGAAACATCTCATCTTATTCCTTGCCTCTAACTTATAGTCATTTAGCACAATCTTCAAAGGTAAATTCTGTCCTCAGATGGCTGAAGAACAGAGGATGTTATAGCAACAAAGCTAAACTCGTGGTTAGAATGCTTTAATCAGATGGCTTTCGAGGTGACCCCCAACACTTGTCACTACCTTAGATTCCGTGAAAGGCTAAAGGGGAAGTGAGTCAGGGGTAATGCTCAAGAGCCACATGAAAATGTCCTGTTGGATCAATTGTGAAAACAATAGCCATTTGGGGACAGTACTGTACTCATGTAAGACTACATTATTTTGTAGTTTAGGACAAGAGTCTTTTCCTTCCATTTAAAGTAACTGTCCATGAGTTACTTCTGATTTTTTTTTTCCTTTTGTGAACCTCCTATTTTGGTTCTCATCTCATTTTTAAGTAGGGTGGAGCAAACATGACACATTACTGAGCACCAAGCAAATTAGCATTACACAATCTCTCCTTATCAGCCTGAATATCTTGTATCAAGGCAGGTGTGCTCAATTATTCAAACCATTATGAAAGTTCTTCTCCAAGATGTTGCCAAATACCTGTTCAAGGAAAACACCTTTTAATGGTCTAATTTAACCCTCCTTTTCCTTTATGTGGAACCAAAGTCACATATACTGATATATTTCAGTAGAATTACTACTGTTCTTGGAACCTGGTGTCAAAGAACTTAATAGAGAAGACAGCACAGCACTGTGGCTGTCTGGCTGGGTAATAAACTTCTGTCATAACTGACAGAAGAGATCTTAGAGGCACCTGCCTCTCAGGAAGAGCCCATCGCCCAATTCAGACTGTGCCATCGTCTCCCTTAGAGGGAGAAGTTCCAGCTTTTGACTGGGAGCATCTGCAGGATTGGACAAAGCCATCCCGGGCACTGTGGTTGCCACCATCTGGAGAAGGACTGGCTGTGGGTGAAGCCTACAGTGGAGCCTGTGATGGTGGGGAATGTGTAGGCTTTAGCACTCAGGGTCAAACTTTACCAGATTGCGAGTGACTGTATCTAAGAAGTAGCAATGATGATTACAACACAAAATTGCTGGGGGATTGTCCTCCACACAGGACCACTTCCTGAGTGATGCTGGAGTCTGAAGTTACTAAGCACAACTTCCTGCCTATTCCCTCTATATTATCCCTGAAATAAAGCCACTCACATCTCATGCTCTACAAAATGTAAAAGCATTTCCATAATATATCCCTTTATGGGGGTATGGAAAAATGACCATTTTTCCCATTCTAATTTGAAATAATGTTCTCTTCAGAATGACCTTAGTTCATGGATACTGATGATGCTTGCAGACATGATTTAACAGCGATTCATTTTGGAGTATTATTGAAAATACTCTTTTCATTATGGCATGCATCAGCCATTTCACTGAGGAAAAATTGTGAAGGTCATTTTCCAGGGACATAGCCCTTAGCCACAGGAGTATAGCCTGCATCCCCTCTGTTATGGCTGTGTCTAGATGTCCCCCCAAAACCTCATGTGAACATGAGTGGGGCTTTTTCAGAGGTGGCTGGATCTACAGTGTGTAACAGTGGGATTGATTCATGGTGCAATGCTAGGCTCAAGGGCACTAGGATTAAGGGTGTGAGTGCTGCTCACCCTAGGTAGTCTGGATAAGATGAAAAGGGCAGAAAGATGATGTTAAGGTTCCTTGTTGCTTTTGCTACCTTCTAGCTGCCATGGACTATTTCTCCTCTGCAAGGCCTGTCTGCCATACCACACTGCCTTGGAGCCAGCTGACTATGGACTGAAACCTCTACAAACTAAGCTAAATAAACCTTTCCCCCTTTTACTTTGGGTGTCCAGTATTTTTTCATAGCAATGGGAAAAAAGTAATGAAGACACCTTCCTCCCTCCACTCCTCATCAAATCAGCAGGGCTGTAATATAATGACCACAGATTTTAAGGAGAAAATTGCAAGATTTAGACTCTTAGAAGATTCAGGGAAAACCCAGAACAACAGGAGAGGGAAAAACAAGTGTGCAAGAAAGATTGGAGCCTTTGACCTTGGCCAGGACACTTTCCCACCAGATTAACCTAGACCCGGGGCTACAATACCATGGACTTCAGTTCCTAGTTCCTGACATATGATGTCTAGTTTTCTACAAAAAAATGCCAGGTAAACTAAAAGGTGAGAAAAGCATTACCTGAAGAGGGAAGCATTAAAATTAAACTAACACAAACAGATATTACAATATCAGACAAGGGTTTTAAAATACCCATGACCAAGTTGAAGGCTCTAAAAGAAAAGTATTGACAACATACAAAAGCAAATGAGTGATATGAGCTAAGAGATGAACACCCAAATAAGGGATCAAAAAGACACACCAGAAATTAACATCACCAGAACTGAAATGAAAGATGTCTTTGATGGGCTCATCAGTAAACCAGACTGGACACAGCAGGAAAGAGTTAGTGAGCTTGCTGGGTGTGACAGCACACACCTGCACTCAGGAGGCTGAGGCAGGAGGATCACTATGAGTTTGAGGCCAGCCTGGGCTACATAGTGACTTCAAGGCCACTTGAACTGCATAGTGAGAACTTGGCTCAAAAAAAAAAAAAAAAAAAGAGTCACTGAGTTTGAAGATACATTCACTGAAATGACCCAAAATTAAGTTCAAATAATGAAAAAAAGACAAAAATGAACACAATCTCCAAGAACTATGAGACACTTTCCAAAGGTTTAATGTGTGCTGTTGGAATATCAGAATCAGGGGAAAAGTAAAAGGAATAGAAAGAATATTTGAAATAACAAGGTGCAAATTTTCCAAAATTAATCACAGATACTAAACCGTAGGTCCAGGAGATTTAGAGAATATAAACATCGACACAGGAAAGAAATCTACACTTAAATATATCATAAACTGCAGAAAACTAACACAAAGTAAAAATCTTGAAGAGAATAAAAAAGCACCTAAGAAATGAACAAAGATAAGAATTACATTGAAGAGGTCTGCGCACACCCTACCAAGGTCCTGAGTCACGCGGAACACACTGAATCAGCCCGCAACCAAGCAACAATCCACTGGACCCCCCCCCCCTCTGTACAGCCACCTGGTTCCACACTACAAAGATGCAGAGGACACCGGGCCACCAGACCACAGTACTGAGTTCTGCTGCTCCTGGCCCAGAGGTAGGGGCTCCTGAGCCACTGTCCCACTGCTCCTGGCCCAGAGGAAGGGGCTTCTGGGCCACCATCCCTCCCACTGCTCCCGGCCCAGAGGTAGGGGCTTCCGAGCCGCCATCCCACTGCTCCTGGACCAGAGGAAGGGGCTTCCCGGCCACCATCCCTCCTGCTGCTCCCAGCCCACAGGAAAGGGCTTTTGGGCTACCATCCCTACCGCTGCTCCTGGCCCCTGTCCCACCTCACCTAGCTCAGAGGAGGTAATCTGTGCAGGCGCCAACAGCCCCCCCCCCCAGTTTAAATGAGAAAGCACGTAAATAAATCTCAAAACCAGACTTCCAGATCACCTACAGCATCCCCAAAGGGAAATGAGATGAAACACTCTGATACTCAACCACCTGGACCCACTGAACTGGCAACAAAAGGGGATCTGGAAAAAATGAAATCAGAAATAATTTCTCA